>JAUZTA010000025.1:13829330-13840003 GCA_034780835.1 Ctenochaetus striatus
TTCATGGTATCTGTTAACATTTTTGTACTCCATTAAATTTCTAGTTTTTATGTTTTTTTGTCAGCATCAGTATTTATAATATATATAAACACACACACACACACATTTCATTGATATTTATAAGTTTACATTAGAAGAGCAACATTATAATCTTTTGAAAAGAGAATACACTGGCTGTCCTGTTGTTCAAATTTTTCTTTCAAGCTTGACAGGACTTCCAGCAGATACAGTATATTGACTTGTGTCAGAGTTTGACAGCTCTAGCTGGTAACACACATTTTCTTAGACTTGAAGGCTGAATACGTTTGCAGCCAACTCGTAAGACTGTTATAAAGTCGAGTTAATCCACTGGAAGCTGTCAAAATGGAAAGTAAGCTCCTCTTGGTCATCATTTTCAAGCAGTTCATTCTCTGGTTTCTGTTTATTCCCTGAGATGAACTTTTCAACAGTTGCGTCTCAAGTTGCATCTTGACGTTAGATGTCAGAAAATGAGACACTCGATGGGTCCCTCAGAGTGTCAAGGCGCACAGTCAGACTGGCATAACTGAGTGTTAAGATTTCAGATTTTAGAAAAAGAAAGAGTATTCTTTTATTGTCACATACAATCACACAACTTTCATTGTAATGAAATTGGTAGCACATATAAATTTTCACTGTAACGTGGACTGAGCAGAGCCACTCAAACACCTTGTGGAGTCGTGTACCACACGGACAAGTTAACTTTATATTTTATCATGGCCCCCATTAAAACACACACAGGCAATGCTAATATGTAACTCCACTTGAGTTTTTACATCCAATATCTCCACATCCTCAAAATGTTAATTTAGAGCTATAATTTTTTGTACAAGATAAAGTAACACCATCACCATTAAATAAAAATGTGTTTTGCCTAAAGGGGCCCAAAGAAATTCACAAAAATGAGAGTCAGAGTGACATAATGACCCGATGCCTAGAAGCAAAGAACAAAGAGAAAGTTAGCAGCAGGTAAAATCTTAACAACTCACAGTGGAGACCTTTCTCTTTTATATCTCTTCATTTTGTTTTAAACTCTTTTTTGTCCTTAATAACATGAAATTATGAAAATAGCAAATACATTAATATAATTTTCTTTTCCTCTTAAAACTTGGTCTACATTATTTGAAAAGCTCTATGAGATAGCAACTAACCAATTATTTGTCCTCTTATATTTAGCAGCATTTATATTTTACTTTGTGTGTGTTTGTGTGTGTGTGTGTGTGTGTAATTGGGATGTGTGGTAAAACACAAACAGTTTAATCATGCCTGCAAACCCTAATGCAGCGTTTCAGAACACTAAGGCCTGTCTGGGGAGCCCGGACTCCCAACTGCGTCTCACATGAGCAGTCCGGTAAAATTAGTTGATGATTGATCCCACTCTAGTGGGAGTGGAATGTTTTTCTTTCTCTTACTTCTAAATAGATATTGTATTCAAATAGAAGAACAACCATTGACTTTGTAATCCCTGTGCAACTGTAGCTGACGAGCAGGAAAAGTCAAGTGTTGTGTTTGTCCGTGTGCCACGCTTATCTCTTCTGGTCCCCACAGGCCCGGCTTGTCAATGTCTGTAGCTTCAAGCTACGCTTAGCTGTCTCTGATATTAAAGAGCACTATCTCTGAGGTGGCCATTTGGGGAGACAGGTTTCTTTTCATTCCAACAAAGACACTCTGCCATAATATTGTGGGCATTTTTACCATGTCAAGCTGAAAGCACTTTCTCCAGAATATAACATTTGTAGTCTTTATCTCTGAGGATATGGATTCCCCCTCAATCTACTCTTTGTGTAGCTTTATTAAAAATTCCCCTTTATGGGAGCAGTATTGCAATATTTGGACATTTTTGTGTTTTTTTTTAAAAAAAACTCTTTATAATTTGAATAATTAAACCACATAAAAATGTTCAAGAGAAATCTTTGAAAAAAATAAATAAATACTTTCTTTAAATAATCATCCTGATTATATTTAGCGCCAGGCTGTAAAAGGTTTTAATGAAGGGGTTTTTTAAAAAATTTTGATGAAATGCAAAGGTTGTTTCATCTTTTGAAATCCTGCATTAAAATCAGCTGCCCTGCATGCACCAATTAAGCAGTAATTACAAAAGCATCCAGTTTTATCTCTACTTGCATCAGTCCGGTGGTCTGTTATGTACTTATTAAAGTGAATTATCTCTGATAATCATTCTAATCGGGGTTCAGCTCATGTTAGCAGGCTTCCTGCTGGGTGCTAATGTCTAATTACACTGGAGCACGTCTTGATGGGAAGGGTGCCCCGCAGCCCTCCATGTTCTGCTTTGCCTCTCTATCCTTGTCTAATCACACACTGGACTGTCAAGTAGACACCGCGGCCAATCACTGATGATAAGCAGTTGATCAAAGCAACGAGACAGAGCCTGATCAAAAAGACAGTGAGATGTCCAAAGGGAGTACAGTCCTGTGAGATCCTATTTTCCCCCTGAAATTGACCTTGATACCCTGACGATGAGTCATCCATACACTCTATAAGCTACTGCTGTGTGCGTGTGCGTGTATGTGGATAAATCCATACCATGCCGCTCCGTGTGTTCATCTCTACATGTGCACACACGGGACTGAGAGTGAGGCTAAAAGGGTAGGTATGTTTTACTGAGACATGTACTCGTGTGCACGCTCTCCACAGGCAATCAATAAGAAATGCAGCCATAAAGAGACACTCGAAGAAGTTGTTAAATAGCTAATTTAGTTCAATAGCTGCTGACTAAAATGAAATTATTAAAACTTTATATACATGTTCCTGGCAATGCAAGTATGTATTTGCTTTTATTTTTTAGGCAATCCATCATCACTATGACAGGCAGTGTATATAAAGTATGCATATGAGAGAATATTAAAAATACGAACCATCATAGAAAAACCTTTTGTCCAGGACTTGGATTCGTATTTCACCTACTGTTGTCTTTCACGAAAATAAATTGAGTGGAAATCCGCTTCCAAGGTTGATCATTACCAGAGGTAGGTAGAGTGATTTCATGGCAGCAGATTGGAAAATGGCCCTTTGTAGCAACTCCATTTACATAGAGAAATGCTGATGGTTCACAATCACGAATGTGCCATAGTCGACAGAGAGCTGCTCTGCCCGTTGTCTTTCACTGACACTTGATAGTATTGCATGTACAATTATGCATAATGCACTAATGGCGGTTTCTCATAACTGTCAGAGAAGCTGTGGGTAAAGTGTTTCCTTTGCAGACAACTTGATGCTAGGTCCACCGCCGGCACGGTTTGATTTTGCTGACGCCAGTACCCTTGACAACAAAATAGCATTGTATCAGCTGAACGTCTGCCTCGGCCACCCTTGCAAAGTTATTGAAAAAATAAGTTTGAAATTGCTTAGTGAGAATGGAGGATTCAAGTTTTATGTGCTTATTGGACTGAAAAAGTATAACTCTACAGTGTGAGAATGAACACAGTTATTCAACATTGTTTTTTTATTCAGGAAACATTAAAATATCCTTGTTTGACTTACTTAAAGGGTGATGTTTCCACAGCTGTGGGGAGCGAAGAAGGCATCAGCACAACATTAGAGTATTTATGGAGATACATATTTCATAATGACTAGTCCATAAGGATACAGTGGGACACATTAATGGGGAGAAGGAACCATTACAACAACAAGCTAATGAAAAATTGATTATGTTTTCTTGCTTAACTCCGTTAACTGTGTCAGAAGATAATTAGCGACAACTACAGTTACAGTTAAATGAGACTGAATTGTTCAAAAGTCACGTTGGTAATAGAAACAGAAGCTGACCTTTAGGTATAAAATGCTTATTATTACTCCATTTCTTCAGTTTTCCTATAATTAAAACTTTAGAAATAATGTGATTCACAAAATTCATCACTTATATAACCAGGGTTTGAAATTAGCACAAAACACCAGTCAAATGCTTGTAAAATATGAAAGTGGCTCGTAGGTTTTCAGACAGAGAATAAAGATTTACTATTGAGTAGCTTTTTGAATTGAAACATTTATCTGTCAGTGGCTGGTAATATTCACATTTTGAAGTTTCGATTCACTGGAAAATGTGTTTTTCTAACATTGATGTTCCCTAAGATGTTAGACCTAGCTGTGCTGAAACTGAGGTGTTTTCATAGTTGTTTACAGAATAAGGATTTGCCTGTACACTTCTCAGAAGTTCTAAATTCGAAAAACATCCAGTGGAGCTAGATTAGTTATGTTACAAGTTTTAAGAGCCAACAAAATAAAAAAAAAAATACAAAATAAATATAACATGCTAACTACTCTTACCATTCTTATATATCTACTGGTTGCAGATTTTGGTGCAGAACTCGTCTTAGTCTCAGGCTTCAGTCTGACTGATTCTCTCCTGTGTTTACTCCAGGTAGTCATCTTGATGCGCACAGCTCTCCCACCTATCAACCAAACACAAGCATGGTTGGTGGACAGAACAACAGGACTGTGATTCATGGACCAGAAATTTTCAGTAAGGAAGAAGAGTAGATGCTTCCAGCCTCTTTTTGGAGCTTTTCTTCACTTCAATGTAAAAAAAAAGAGTTATAAAGAAAATATTAATCACATCAGCGAATATTTAAAATGTGTCTCATACTATTCATAACTAATTGAAGAAATGTATATGTAGATAACAGTTACAAATTTTAAAGTGCAATATGTATGAAAAATGGAAAAATGTACAAATCTTAACCTCTGGATATTATCTGCAATGGGAAAATCATAGGGCCGTGCAACTCTCCTAAAATGAAGTCAAAGATTTAACTTGGCTTTAATTCCAGTCCAGCTCCGGCTGGCACAACTTTTCTTTAAAAATGTTGTGGTCTCGTTTAAAGGACTTCATCTGGCAATCCAAGTGTTTTAATCATTGTCACAGGAATTAACTTGCCAGTGTCTCATAAAGTCAGCTATCACACAAAGAGCACTCTGGGTGGCACTGCCACAAAATCACTGAATTAGAAATAGCAGTTCCACACTCTGTGGCCCTTAGAAGAAAATGTTATTTATTTATTCTGGGCCTGTCGTCGAGTCCATCTCCAAAATCACACAGCAAAAACTCTAGTGGTGTGATGTTTCTCAATAGTTTCCACTCCACTGTTCACAGTTCAAATGAATTTCTCTGAAGATTTATTCTTAACAGCTAATCACTTGTTACTTGGATCGAATGAGTACAGTAAGTCACACTTGCTTGCACTTTATAGAAAATAACTATGACTGAATCATCTACTGGCATGAGGTGATTCTCTCCAAACTGATTGGATTTCAGACACCCCCTCCTTCTCCCCAAATGTATAAGCACCTCATTGCTTTTTAATTTAAGATTAGCTTCAGTTTTTCTGACTCTAACAAAGACAAGGGTTCTAGCGTTCGCTCCCTTTGTCTGCTGGCTGTCTCCCGCTCTCTCCCTACTATGTTTTGCTCGTTCAATGCCATCAGTTACATGTCTGCCAAGCATCACACGTCGTCAACTTGCTCCCAATGACATCCCACTGTTCTGACCATTGATTGGCAGGTCAAGCAGCGAGCCCAAGCAGGAAATCAATAGCAGAGGACCTCTAGACAGTACAGGGGGAGTCTTCAAGGAACTGGCCCGCTGGACACTGCCAATCACCAACCACAAAATGTAAGGCCAGCCAGCCATGAACAAAAGCTATCTCCAGGCAGAAACACCAGCTTGGAACGTAGATGGATTTATGTTTAGGGAGAAGTTTCTCCGATAGTCTGCCAGGAGCAGAGAAGGACAGGCAAAGTTTTCTGGAAATATATTTGCATTACTTATGCTCATTCATATGCTAAAACTCAAGTGGGATCTAGGACCTTTGGGATTTGGCATTACCATTTGGCAAATGTAGCCTCTTTATCTTAACATGCAGTTGCACCAGGTCTGACAGTCTAAGCATGACAGAGCAAGCTTATTAGCATCTAGTCAGCCATTTCCAACCAGTGGAAGACATAGGAGATACAAGCAGAATATACACAACTATATTCACCCTCTAGCCTCCTTAAAATATGGCCTGAGGGACCCTTGAGGCTTAGTGGAGTTATGCTTTGTCCTCCTTGGTGATGCTTTTCCTATTTTTCTCAGACACACTTTTGGATGCTGTTGGCGCATCACCAAAACAAACACTCAGCTGACACCCGTGACAATAATTCTGAAGCAGGTTCGAAAATAAAACCTGAAAAGGAAATGGGAAGCCTGTAAATTTAGCGCTGCCACTCAGGTCTGCCTCCTCGTCAGAGACGGCGTTGTAGCTTTGGCTCTTGGAGGACCCCAGCGGAATGTTTTTGGTTTTTTTTTTTCCTTTTTCCTAGACAGCATGCGCTTCTCATGGAGACATATCTTCATAACCGCACGCTGTTAAAGCAAAGATCACTTTGCGCCTCCTCCTCTTGTCCTTCAGTTGCTGAGTGTTACTTGCGTTCCACTACCCTTGCAGTTTTATCCCAACACACCTGCCTCACAATCAATGACCTTTGAACCTGGTCATTTATCTCACAGGTCAAAACATATTGAGATGATTCATTGTGCACAATGCTCAAGGGTGTGAACTTGATGAATCAATGGAACAAAGAGCAACATATATCCAGTTTCTGCAAAATTAAGGGCATTTGTAATGAAATGTTCACAACAATGATCAATTTGTTTTTATTTTTAATTAGTGCACCTCTAAAGTCTTGATTTTCTTGTCAAATTTTGTAGCTGAGACATTATAAGTAGATGCTGCATTCCTGAGAAATGAGTTTCCCATTCACTGATTTTTTTTTCCAGAAAAAAAAAAGCATGAGACAGATGTATTTGTTTGCAGAAAAACACTAATTGTATGTTTAAACACATCATTTTGAATTCATCAGGTTTAAAAGGTTTGTTTGCTGTAAGGAAGGTTCACCTCTTCAGAAAGACAACAGAAATGCTGTGACCTTGCTTCTGCCCCCTGGCAGTTCATGAAACATTTGAACGTGTTTCAACTACTGTCACCTTGGGTCCCTGCCATGCACCTGCGTTTCACAGTGCAGCTGACAAAAAAAGAAAAAAAAAAGAAAAATGCATTTCCATGGTAACCACTGGAATTAAAAATGCATCAAAACTTCCCAGTGCAGGAGAAAGAAGCAATGACAGCAGGTGATAGCTTGTTCTCCAGACGCCTGACAGAAATGTACCACATTACGCCCATGTATGAAACATCCTCTCCCTCATATACATGCCCCAGTGAACTAACAACCACGCACACACATATCCTCACCCTCAGCTCACCCTGTGTACGCTCAGAACAATGGAGCTGCAATCAGTCTGAATTCTACTGTTGCTGACAATGGCTGCTCGCCAGCCTCTGCCCACTTTTTTACGATCTCTTGTATCAAGAGTACATTCCTAATGCTCTGTGGATAGATGTTGTACTCTGAGCTCTTGCCTTCACCCTACATTTGAAATGTGGATGTTTGTGAAATGGACCGGAATGAAATGGGGGAGAGAAAAAAAAAAGAAGAGCCTGTGTCTTATTTTCACCTCTCACCAGCTCTGTCTCTCACTTCAGTTTCATTTGCCTCTCTCACTCTCTCCCCGGAGATTAATGATAAAATGTCCAGCATTTGAAATGGTGCCTTCCCTCTGACTGTTCAAGACAGTGTTAATAACAGCCACTGAAATGGGAAAATTACAGCAAGGACTGAGACAAAGTGGTCTGACTTGGTCGTAAAAGCTGTTATGCCTGTTAGAAGTCACCAAGCAGGGAAGCTGTAGCCTTTCAGCCCAACATTTTAGAGAAAATCTGTAATAATTTGGCTGCAATTAAAGGGAAACACACATCTGCAGCGTGTGGTGTGTCAAGACACCTGCATGTTGTCACTGCTCTCTAGATTTGCACATCCTGTTTATTATACAACAAATAATATCATGTCTGTACGCCTTGTCCAGTGAGTACTACAGGCCTCTGACAAAACAGTGGAACATGACGTAGCTGGTATGTAATGCTCTTACTAATTGCCATCCTGTGACGCCACCAGTCGCTCCACAAAAATGCTTCCCTTGCCTTTTACAGTTACAGGCATGACAGGTTCTATGGTGATTTGCCTAATAGGTTTTTGTTCAGTACTGAAAAGATTCTTGTCGTATGAGCTGGGTTACAATTCAGTTTTAGGCTTACAGGAAACTGACCTGCAGTTATGATTGAGAAACTTGTAGGTGTAGCCACAAACAAAAAAACAGCAGCAGATTAAAGGTGGTGGGAAGTAAGAATTCACCCTCACAGAACATTTTCAATAAATGTTTTAATGAGCCAAAATTCTCAAACACATATTAAATTACACCGAACGTTTTGCAATTTTTGCACGTTTTCCTTTGCAACAGATAATGACTGTGAGCTTCACTCTACATGAATTCTTTGCGCTTCCTCTTCTTCCGTGTCTCTGGACAGTAACATTTGAAAACAATTGAGGTAATTTGTAATGAATTCCTGTGGTGTGATTTGTTTGTCATGCCTGGTAGTATCTGTGACACAGCTTGAAATTACACACAGCAGAAAACTAGGAATCTGTGTAATCAAGCTTATTGATTCTGAATGCTTTTTTCATCCACATTTTTCTCTTAGAAAAAAAAGTAATTGAATTGTTTCTACCATTCAAAATAAATCAAAATGAGTAAATTAATAAAACAGTGAGACATACTGTAACAAATGTCCTCTGAGAATTAATCATAAAAACCCTTATTGGTGTACAGACTTTATTGGTTACAGATTTCACACACTAGTAAAACATTACACAGCACTGATTTGCTTCATTTACCTTTAATTGGGGTTTTTTTTAATTCTGAGTGTTAATGGCAGCTGCGTAATCAAAACCATCACATGCACCAAAAAAGCTAAATTCAACAACACCCCTTTGAATGCAGCTTCCTTAAAAGCTGCTTCAGAAATTACAAAGACACAAAATGACAAAAAGGTTTATTTAGTGAACTGGGAGAATAAAGGCAAGTTATTTAATACAGTACATCCTCTTTCAGAGTTAGACAGCGTTACAAATGAATAATTGCATAAAGATATGAAGCAGTTCCTAGCATTTTTTTTTAAATAATTACTAAATAATTACTTTTTCCAAGGCAAACATGAAGTATATAAAGAAGTTTACACCATCACTAACAGGCCAACATTAGTGGAGCAGAGATCAGCTGTAACATAGCCAGGTGACCTACACACATATCTAGCAATTTAAACGAACCAACTCCATGATAAAAAATTACTTTGTGCTGAGTCTGTCCCACCTCAAAAATCCTGCGTCTGCTCTGTGTCTTGTACGAGCTTTCCTAACAGCTAACGGTGCAGCAGAGAGCTGATCTCCACAGCTGAGACATAACAATAATAACACAGTGGAGCACTTCTGCTCATTTTGTTGTTCTCATACAGGCAAGAGACTGTAAGATGCTTTCAAATTAATTGATTCATTAATTAAAGGTGCTATGTGTAACATTTTAGCATCAATTACAACAGAGTTTCTTGACTTTGTTTGAGTGCAGCTGAACACATGGTCACATCTGCTTCAAAGGGTTTGACCTATTTTTAATTATTAAGTCCAGTGTTCAAAGTGCACAGATGTGTTACACTGTGGCAGTTATGTTTCATGGTATTAATGCAGGAGGCCTGAGTTGAACTTCTGGTATGAGGCAGTTTCAAGTCACTTTCAGTCCATATTTATTATGCTGCCATAAACTCTTAAACCAGACATTAACTCTGTACTTGCAGTACACAGTGCCAATGTACCTTTATATAGGATTTGTATTGTAATTAGAGCTAAAATGATTCATTAACACCTTTAATGCTGGTTACTCTTTAAAATAAAAAGGCAATAGATCATTGCTCTTAATTGCCTCTTATGTTTCATATCGTATTTCAGTGGACTAAAGATGCCAGTGAGTGGTTTTGCATACAATATACTGGAACAAGATACAGAAAATAGACTCCTTTTTTCTTCCTTTTTTGTCTTATGACCCCAAGAATAGAATCCAATCACATCATGAGACTTCCCGGGTTTCAAACCACTGCAAAATACTGTCACTCTTTGTCTCCTTTAAAGGAAAAGGCAACATAATCAGCTTCCAAACTCTGTGCTGACAAGCCAGGGATCTTTCAGACAACCAGTGTGACAGGACAATGTTCTCGTGCCCCGGCCTGGAGAGTTGCCTTGTCTTTGTCTTTGTTTCAGCCGGGGAGCAACATGTCATGGGTCAAGCAGAGGAAAATACTAAGCTGCTTGTTATTCTCTGTCGGCACTTGAAAAAGATCTGGTGAGAGACAGATGAGCCCATCTTCTTGACTAGAAAGACAGACGGTTTATAAAGCTCTGCTGCCTTTTACCAGTTACCTGTGTCTGTTTATCGCCGCTCTTTTTCCACAGGGACGCTGCCAGGAAATATTAACTGACAGAGTTTAAAGTTACAGCTTGGGGACAAACATTCCCAGGAGTCAGTGTAAAAATGAACATTCCTTTTGTTGTCCTCTCCTCCCTGAATTTGTTGGATCACCTGATCAACAAATCAAACAAGGTGGAGGAAAACAAAGTAAATGTTTGAAATATCCAAATGATAAAAAAGTAAAATAATATTTTAACTTTGTAATCTGAAACTACACCAAAAGAGAGGAAACAGTCTGTTACCTTTATGT
>JAUZTA010000025.1:13898365-13910493 GCA_034780835.1 Ctenochaetus striatus
TAAAAAAGATGGAGGCAGGGGGAGGGTGGGGTGGGGTGGGGTGTGTGTGTGTGTGTGTGGGGGGTGTATACATTATTAACTACGACTTCATCACATGTTCCCAGTTTCTTGGGGACTTATTATTCCGAGGCGCTTTAATGAATAACAAGAAGAGAGGGCAGAGGGAGAGAAAGCGAAAAGGAGTGATTGATGAAGCGAGTGCAGACACCGCCACCAGCTGGCTCGCTCCGGTACTGCTCCACAGAGAGGAATACCAGGGAGATGTAGGCTAGAGTTTACAAAAATAGCCACAGAGGGCAACAACCTCTAAAGTGTCCCTGGCATTAGCATTTGACAAGGTCCACGCCTGTCACGCTGCATATAGATTGGGATTTGCTTTGTCAAGGATACTTGTCAAGCAGACGCATGACAGCAGATTTCATGAGCTCTGCGCAACAGCGAGGTTGGACATTGAGGCAAGCACTCTGTAAAGCCTCCCAGTGGGTGTTTGTGTGTTTGTGTGTGTGTGTTTGTGTGTGTGAGGAAGAGAGAGAGGGAGGGAAAAAAGTATATTTGAGTCAAGTCTTTGTGCTCGAGTGTGTTTGTGTTTGCAGATGTGTGTGCTCGTGTCCGCATGTGTTTGTGGGATTGCAGAAGAAAATTGGAGGGTAAGATTCCCCGTATCCAAGGTGACCGGAGCCTCCTTTTTCTTTCTTTGTAAGAGCGGGTGGGGGACATTTCTGATCACCGGTGTCCTACTTTCCACAAGTTTATCTTCTCACGTAAGAGAAATGGACATTGCTGTGTAATTCCCTGCCATATTACTCACTGTCCGCTGGTCATTACAAATGCAGAAATAGAGATGGAGAGAAAAGAAAAAGAGAGGGTGAAGAGGAAGAGCACGCTTTCATCTTAAATGCAGATGTTCTTTTCAACCTTCGGCCACAGAAATTGTGCTTATTATTTGTCTTTCAGTGTCTGCAGTGTGATCTTGAGACTGCTGATAGTATAAACATCCAGTTGTTGGATGGAAACTCTCAGAAAGAATTGCTACGGAGCAGCCTCTGCACGCCACAGGGTCTCAGAGAGAAGGAAGGAGGAGAGCGAGCTGGCGGGGAAAGAGTGAGAACCTTCCGAGGATGCGATATCAGAGGATGTCAGGTCCGTTTACAGTGTGTTGTGATTCAGCCCCTTGCGCACCCAGCCGCTGCCTTTCATTTTGACTCAGAGGAGAAAGTGCGGCATGTGTACAGGACCGTTGTAGAGGAACTCATAAAAGAACAACAGCTTTTACACTTTTACCTGATCCCTCCATCTGTCCACTCCCCAGATTTTACTCTCTACAACCTCCAGCTTTTTCTTGTTCCTCTCCATACAAATGAAAATGTGGCTGCAAACATCAGATACAAGCCAAAAACCTTTCCAAAAATACTCTCTAAATTCTTATTAAAAATGAATATTTTCTCACTCATTTTTAACTGCAGTTTTTTCCTGGTGTTCCCAGTGTTTTTTCTTGTTTTAGATATAACTCACTGTACTGTGACCCTTTTTTAAAGGCCTTACAAATAAAGATTTTGTCCGTGTCTGCGCTAAGATGGATTTATTATTTTACACATAAAACAGACAAAGTATGTTTAAAAAAAGCACATTTTACAATCAGTTGTCTAAAAGGGATAAACCTGCTATTAATACAAATAAATTTTGAAAATTTTGAATCAATTTAACTTGCAATTATTTTGATGATTGATTGTTAGAATTGTTAGGTTTTAGGTTGGCCTTTGACACTATTTAGCGCCGATTTTTCAATGACAGTTTGTCTGGAAAATCACTTAAAAAAACATTTAGTCTAAGTCAATCCAAGTAAAAATGTTTGAAGAAATAAATAAACCAAGCAACACATCATCCCACCAGTCGATCAGTCTCAAAGGCTCACAATGAAGACATGTTGCACTTAGTGGTAAAAGAGGAAGTCAAAACAGCAGGAAAGTTTGCATTGAGAAGCGACAATAAATGAAATGACAGGGTGCAATAATAAGGCTGCAGTGTGTTCTTAGTCGTCGCCTCGCTTTTGATGCCACTCCAGATCAGAAGCGACGTCGACGGCTAAAGTTAGTGAAAGGTGACGTCTTGTCAAAACTTGAGTAGCAGCCCCTCTGTAATGGCTGTAAAACTTCGACAGTCAGTCTCGCACAAATGACCACAGTCTGGCCTGGTCCTCGTCATCTTTATTTTGTAACCCTAACCCCATCTGCAGCTGTTTTCGCAGCCCTTTGATTTTCTTTTTTCCCTCTCAACAATCAGGCCAACTGGTACTGTGTTGCACAAAAGGCTGCTACTTGTCCTCTCTGATGTGTGACAGCTTATCTGTTTCTCTTGCCCAGCAAAGACTGAGCGCAGCAAACAAGCAGCAAAGTCCCAGGGATTCAGCCAGTGACTGCCGACAGCCAGACTTCATAGACTTAGCTAACTGTGTTTATTACAAGGGGTCAGGGGTCACACAGTGCCTAATAACCTTAGGCGGGGACATGCTGTCGCGGCTGGCTGGAGAGAAAAGGCGGTGGCAGACAAGAGTGGCTTTAGCACTTGTTTTCATAGAAGAGGAAAGTAGAGGAGTGAGGCTGGAGTTTTAAGAGTTTGGGAAATTTGAAGGGTTGTGAGGGGGGGGGGGCATTGCACCTGTTACATGTCACTCAAAGCCTGTCATCACGGATCTCAGTCGTTCATCATACTCCTAAAATCATTAATCTCATCCCTACCCAGGAGCAACTGGTTGCAGATGGTATCCATCCCTGTCTCGTTCTGCTAAGCGATACCTTCATCTGTTACGTCTTGATGCAGCTTACATCCATGCTGACACGTTGTAGTCTGAAGTTAAAGCCTGCAGTCACTTCTGTAAAAAAAAAAAAAAAACTCCCCCCTTTTGTCCCAAGGTTGCAGCACGTACTCAGAATAAGCGGTGACATATAAATGTATCAGAGGGTTGTGCAGGTGATGAAAACCGGGATGAGTTCAGCGTGCAGCCTCAAGACTAAATCATCTATCATGTTGTCGTACAAGACCGGACAAAAAAGATCACACGCACAAACCAGAAAGCAATGGGTTTGTGAGCTGGCTGCAGCTGAGGTAATCTCCCAAGACTTGGCTTTATTGCCTCTCTCAGCCTTATAATGATGTTAGGACTCTGGGCTGCTTTGGTTTGTCGGGCTCCGGCTCCCCAGTCAGCCTCCATTTGGCTTAGGGGGAGAGGCTGATGTTGGCCAGACTGCACAGAAACTTCCCCCTAACAGGTTAAACCTCAGTTAACACTGCAGACACGCAGGCACTTATAATGAAAATATGCATGTATACACACACACACAAACACACCCACACAATGGGGTGTATAGAAAAAAAAACACTCAAGATCAACCTGTATTTCTTCACCCAGACATTCACAAATTATATATTATTTGTATACAGGCATATAAAAGGGCTCTAAATAAACTTGTCAAATGTTTTTTTCTGTATGGCTGCACTGTTACATCAAATGCAGTTTTTCTAGATGTCTGCTGCATAATTTAATACGCATTTCCCCAAAAATTCAGCCTGACATATTTGGCATGTTTGGGAACTTTGTGAACTCTTCTGTAATTTGAAATAAAGTTCTGTGGGTTTGAATGATGTGTGGCCGCACAGCGTGAGTTTGTAATGACTGACCCTGCTGCTTGTTAAAACATTTTTAAATATGAGTTAGGATTAAAAGAGCAGAAAACTTTTTTTTTTGGGTTAGAACTTTGGGCTTAGTTTTCATATCTGTGGCTGTCGCTCAAAGGCGTTAAAGCAACATTGTACTCATCAGAGTAATTGCTCGGATGCGGCAACCTCGATACAAAGCAGTCAAAGGCAAAGAAACACGAGCAGCCGATGATTAAACAGGTTGTAAACAAGTCGACTGATGACTGTTGAAACTACTTTATTTGCACTTTATTATCTGGGCTTCACCAAAGCGAACATGTGCAGGCGCTGTTTTGAAATGTTTGTGTGTCCCTTGTTTCCATGTGGAGGAATTTTCTTTCTCTTTAGGATCCTGCCTCCTGACAGAAAATTGGATCAACCAATCAGCTTGTTTGACACACAGCACTGAAAAACATGTTGTTTGAGATTTTGGAGGTGAGAGAATTGCATCTGTTAATTACTTTAGACTAACTATGGACCTGGGAAGGGCATTAGATGTCAAGTTACTAGTTAATAGTCACTGAGAATTATTCAAAAATAATTTGAAAATTTGCCATTTTTTGCATCAATTATCTAATTAAAACCAGAGTCCTAAAAAAAAAATTAACACTTGAACAGATACCTAAAATGCTAACCTGAAAAGGGCAGGACTTAAGAGGCGGTCAAGATTTTTTGGCTTCACTGTTTTAGAGGGCTGTCATATCGGCCTTATTTTTTTTTCAACAGTCGATGCTAATAACAAAAATCTTGCCAGCCTCTCATTATGCTGCTTCAGTAAAATGGGTTATATGAGTCAGTTGCTAATTTCATTTTAATCCAGACTGAAATGATCGCCCCACGCTCCTAATTGGCTAGCATGCATTGCCTTCATTGGTTGGATTTATCAGGTTTGGGCATGAGATTCGTTCGAGTTAGGGTAAGAATAGAAAGCCAAGCTAATCAGAGGCAGAGTAGGGTGAGTTATTCTTTTGCTATCCTATTAGAAAAATATAGTGCAGGGCAGGCTGATGCTGAGCAGAGTAGAAGAGGAGACAAAATAGGGCAACAGTAACACTGTGGAGACTCTGAAATGAAAGAGGTGGACGTAAATAAGATGAAAATATCTAAGTTATCTATATAAACTACCATCAGAACCTGCTGTATATATAAAGGCTACTTTAATTACTTCTGCTGGGATTTGTTGCTGTAAAAAAATAAAACTGACTTGTCTTATGAGACAAGGCAATGACACCCGCCAGTAACACCCGACCAAGTCAATGGTCACAATGACGGTGAATCCAGTGTCCCATGTTGATTTTTTACCTAAGCTGAGCTACCGAACCCTAGTGCAGTTTCCATGGGAACACACCCATCAAGGCGTGGTTTTATTCAAAGTAGGCTGGAAAAACAGCACAAACATGCAAGTTGGCTCCTCTTGTATCTCCATAAAACCCTGAGTCAACTCATCTGTTTTTAAACTATAGTCATTGTTCACAGTGGCTTTTTAATAGAAAAGTCTTTTATAAACCGGGGGAGTTTGTTTAAAACCTATGTGATCATCTGAACGCTCATGTTTCTTGCCCTGCTGAACTTCTTTTGAGCTGTCACCATGTTCCCAGAGCTCAGCAATTAACTTTGTGAGTGCAAACCTCCTTTTAAAGACAGAGAATGAAGGCCAAAACTACAAAAAAAAATAAAAGCCTGGTTTTATTGAACTAGAATTTCTCTTTAATAACATTGGGAGGCTGGGGAAGAGAAAAGAGGGGGGGTTGAGAGCGAGTGTAAAGGTGTTTGAGTACATTTATGTTGCCAAACAACATAAAATAAATGGTGCAATTACTTAAAAGGCACTACACATCTCTCTCCCAAATTGCACAGCTGTGACCATGTGTGTGTCTGCTTGTGTGTGGCTGCTCGTTCATGTGCTCTCCTCTGAATTTATCATGTCAAATAAACTCATAGTTGCTAAACTCTTCAGGGGGTCTTTTTAAAAGCACTCCGCACACTCTCGCGGACGCACACACTCACAGAAAATATAAAAAAACACACACACACACACACACAACCCCAGTCCTGCTTTGGGGTTCAACAGTTCACATGGTCACCTTGTGAACTATCCTTCAACCTCTGTTAGGCATCAGTGGCCTTTTTACTCTCCAGAGCAAAGGGAGGACTTAAATGAAATAATAAATATCCGCAGTATGGCTCCCACTTGCACGCCAGGCCACCCTGACCCCTCTCAGGACCTTCTGAAGCCGACAGGAAGAGCCGGTGAGAGGCAGGGAGAGGGAGGATGCAGGGGGAGAGTGGGCTGCACGCTGCTCAGGTGACCCAGGAAATGCCTGGAAAAGGCTGGGGACCATCTGATTGTTTCAGAGAGTCCCGCACGGTTCAGCAGTGGTCAACAGAAAAGAGGAGCCTTAGCTAAGCTGGGGTGAGCCAAGCTAAGCCAGGCAGCTGGCAGACATCACAGAAAATATGTTTGTGTTTTCTGTACAAAGCAGTTCAGGAGGTCTATGATCCAGGAGGGAGAGAGACAGAGAGAGATGGAAGAGGCAGTGAAATAGGGAGATAAAAGAAAAATAAATTGTGGGGGGAAATGAGAGAGGAGGAGGCGGACGTGAAGCAACTACTTTTATTTTAACAAGTCAGATAGTCCTTTCTGTTTTATATAAACTTATTATAGATGTGTCGGAGTGACTGAAAAGGCCAAACTAATATTCAGGAAGTAAAAACGAAGGTGTGATTTCTATAAGATGCCTCACCCAGCTTGAACCCCCCCCCACATCCTTCTACATTATCACTTACTCATCCACTTCTCTCACGAAGTATATTATCTTTAACAAGTGATAGATGTCAACTATTTTTTGATCCTCCAAAGTGTCCTTGACCCCAAACAGGACACCGTAGGAGTGACGTCTTCAGGTCCAGATGCTGCGGTCTGTGAAAACACGGTGTGGGCGAGCCCCCCTCTCTCCGAGGGCTCGAGTTCAGAGCTGTTATAACACAAGAGGACAGCGGGATTAGGTGAAAACCTACAGCTGTGGCTGCAGCGAGTCTGTGTGTATGTCTGTGTGTGCGTGTGTGTGTGTGAGAAAGAAGGACAGGATACAAAAGATTAAAGGATGGGTGCTAGATAGAAGGATGGAGAGATTGTGTTTGACATTTGTATGCAAGGCGCTGCATATGTATGTATCCGACATGTGTGTACATATGGAGGGGCGTCGGGTTGGTCGCAGGCAAGCAGAAGAAGGCTGTAATTTTACTGGGCAGGTTTCAGTCATGAATGTAAATCCGGGAGGATGGATAAGGACGACCAGGCTCAGGTGACCTTCGCTGAATGAATACAGACATTGGTAAACATGTGAAACTACGTAAAAAATAAACTCACACAGATACCATATGTGCCTGTATAACGCCGTCCTATAGAGCATTAACATATCAGGACTAATTTAATGAAATACTTATAGGTGTATTTTCATTTGTCTATAATTGTCTGCATTGTTGTCTTTTATACCTACAGACTAGGTCCTCTTTCACAGAGCCCATTATGTCCCATCACCATGTTTCTACTGCAGACAAATCAAAAACATACTCTAAAGAGGTATTTTTGTTGTTGTTGTTGTTTTTTTTTAATTTTGTGGCCACTGTAGTTTCTTCCACATGCCTGGGAGGCGAGCATGAGTGAGGGGATGTTAGGTGAGATGCAATGCATAAATCACCAATGCTACTAAGTACTACATACTGAGCATTAAATTTGAATCAGCAGATCCTACTGTTGCAGTTAAAACAGAGTGCTGTCACAGTAGTTTAAAAATGTTGGTATGGCTTTACTGAATTTGTTTCACCCATGGTTGAAAACCTAAATAGAGGTGTTGGATGTCAAAAAGTAATATTTGCTACAACAGGAAATATGATTGTGATTGCACACTTAAATTTATCTTGAATTTAGTGAAAACTGGCCAATCCAGTACTACAAGCTTAAATAACACATCAACCTTTTTATCAGAGGGTTTTCTGTATGTCTGTATGTAGATAAGCACATAGATTAGAGTAATTAAAAGAAAAATTAAAATGGAAATGAACTGCCAAACAGCAGAAAACATGGCAGCAGCGTCAAATAGTCCACCACATCCGGAACTGAAGCCAAACCCAGCTGTTTGCCAAAACCGTTGCCAGAAACCAAATATCCAACTATTTCTCTTAGAGAGCCGACATCAACCGACATCCAGACATCAGAAGCAAAATCACTGATGAATTGTCGCTACAAAATGGGCTAATTCAGACACAGGAAACACACTGCTGTGCGTTTTTTCCTCGTCTGGCATCGTCGCGCAGTTGTATGAAAACATTTTCAACTTAACAGGAATTGCTTGATCACATTTGTGATCACTGATGAAAGCTGTTTTTCATTTTCTCGCAGCTATCACAGCACCCGTCTGTTTTTTTTATTTATTTATTTGTTTTTTTATTTTTTTTTACTGTATCTGTGTTTTCCTGTCTCTCCCTCCAAGAGGCATCCAGGGACAGGCTTCAGTACAGCACATTTCTAAACAGCCTGTCTGTGGGGGGTTCGTTTGTTTTACTGGCCCAGCAGGAGGGCTGATGGGAGTCAACCGGGGTCAGGGCAGGCTGAGACTTCATAGCAGTGCTTTGACAGAGGGGCGTAGCCTCTTTAGACCCCACAGATTGCTGGTTCAATAAAGGCGCCAAAGCACCGCTCTCAGGAGTTCGTATACCCTATATAGAGGACAACTTAAATCAACCATGGTTGAGCTGTTTGTGTTATTGTTTTAAAGGAGTAGTAAGTCATTTCTTTGTTCCAGACTTTGTCAGTTTTTCATTTAGGTGTGTGGGGAATGCAGCTGGCCATAAAACTCCCCTCAGCTTTGTCCCATTTATGGCCTCCATACAAGAGGTGGGGGAAAAAAACTAAAGCTCAAAATTTAATCAAACTTTTTTTTTTTCCTTTCTAATTTGGAGGTGAAACCGAACACTCTCCTCCTCTTCCATATGAAGGATGATAATAGCAAAATGAGGATGTTATTAAAAATTCAAGCAGCATTCCACTTTAGCACAGATGAAGCAACTTTTTTGTGTGTGTGTGTTGGGAGATGTATTGAGGCCATAGTTTTTACCCACTATCGTCGCCGTCTTGCGTTGTGATGTCCCGCCCCAGGAGGATGCGTGAGAGGAGTTTACGGGCACGGCGAACAGCTCTTGGCAGATGTGAGCATCTGGGCTCTGCAGAAGGGCTACTTAAAGAGGCCTTACAGGTGCTGTAATGAGCAGGTTTTTAAAATCCCCCCGCCGCCTCGCTCCTAATCAGCCTCGGGGCTATTTTTACCAACCCCTACGGGCCCCTCGGGCTCATCCACTTTGAGTTGCTCTGAGAGGGCACGTTGTTCTCACACACCGAGAGATACAGTGACACAGCACACACACACTCTTGTACATGCAAATTTAGCACACACACACACACACAGACACAATCACAGGTTGAGACACATTCACATCTGATATGAAGCCACAGGCAAGACAGTAGTCACATGCCTCCACTGTGTTGGAGCTCGTAGACGTTTGTGTGGTGTTTTTTAAAGTTTTGTCTGACGAGCAGTGAAGGATTTAACTTCCATCTCCTGAGATGCTGAAAAGAATCTGAGACCTTGACTTTAAAAAAGACAAAATGTGGGCCTTTTCTACAATTTAATACAGTATTCAATGTGATTTCAGATTCAGACAAAACATCATAATACAGTTACGTGTCTGACACTTCAGAGTTGGATGTAGGCACTTAGTGAGGCTGCCTTGGAGGCTTTAGACATAGAGCACTGATCTTTAACCGTACATGTCCATGTCTCGTGTCCAGCCTATGATCACTGTTGTCATTCAGCCATGTCTCTCTCCAACCATCTCCTGTCTTTTCTCTGATATCGCTAATGTCTAGTGATTGATAAGCACTGCCCCAAAACATATTATTAAAAGCATACATGGACATCATTTTCATATGCATAAAAACATAAACATAAAAACAATGAGAGAAGTCAACTGCAACTCTCAAGTCAGTATTTTGTGGAATTTAGCACCTCCCACAACATCTCAGTTTACCACGACTGTCATTGTGCAAATCGTAGGTTTCTGTAATAATACTGTCAGCATGATGTGGATGCTTACTACAAACAAAACCCTATAATGTTACAATGATTTTATCTAGAAAACTTGCTTTTTGAAAACACATGGCATGAATATCAGAGCTATTTCTCATTATATTGCTCTAAATTATTGTTAAAGGTACTAATGTTACATTTTGGAACTAAATACAGTTCAATTCTTTTATAGAGGTCAAACTAACACTGTGTATTATATGTACAAGGTTGATAACAGCCAGACACCTGGGTGAAGACCAGAAATCCTCACTGCTGGACCAAATGGGATTAATTATAAACTGCGCTTCATAATGTGACCTGTTAATCAAGATTAAGGTCAAAATGATTTGAAGCGGATTTGACCAGATTATTTATTCTAAATTAAACAAAGATATGGGTGTTTTCAAGAATAACACTTACTTATATCACCTTTAAATATTCCAACAAGTATTTATGTATTTACAGTGAGAAGGAATATATGCAAAGCAGTCAAGGATATGTCCACTGTACAGCTGTCTAAATAATAATAACAGTATACAGAAAGTTCATCTTAACATACAGCAGATTAAAAAAGTGAATTCAAAAAAAATTAAAAACTCAGTAATCTGTAGAAGTTTGAAAGTTTGGCATTAATGTAATTAAAGTGTACCTTTCTCCATGACCTCTAATGAGTCTTAACTCCAGCTTTTCAGACTACCCTTGTCTATCTGTCCCTCCCACCTCCTCCGTGTTTCCCAGCTTGACTGACACTGCGGAAGGTCAGCTACATGCTCGTTGCACGTGCTACACATCAACACACACAACACACACAACATGACACGTGACAGTTGCCCTCCAGCTGGTGGAAACTCATGATCCTGTCACCTCGAAGATGCAGCTCAGTGGGACATCGCCATGGCAGCAGCTCACATTTGGCCTGCTGGAGCTCCGATTGATCGTCAGAAGTTTTCCGGTTCAGAGTGATTCGCTCCGATTCTGACGACTCAGATATTCAGAGGCTTCTAAGAGAACTAGACTTTTATAAATGACACACCAGTGTTTTATGTCTGGCGCTGGCATCATCATTGGGGTACCAGTCATGCTTATTACTTGTGTATTGGCGTGTGTGCTCCCACCTCCTCCCAAAAAAAAATTCTTTTGCTCCCCATCTGTCTCTCGGTCTGTCTGTCAGAGAAAGCCAACTATGTGCCTCCGTGTCTTTCTCTGAGTCTTTTCTTTTCTTTGCTCAGATAGTGAGGCTGCTGAATGCATTTGGTCATTCAAGGATAAAAAGAGAAAGCAGAGGATTTGGATTAATTATCCATCATTGCATACATTTGAAGAGCACAATTGAAGGTTCAGCTTTTTCCCTTTTTTTCTTTTCATGCTTTTCACCATCCAGGAAGTTTAAAGCTCCTGAGCTACTGGTGCTATATAATGTTTACATCTGCACAAGGCCTTTGAAACTAGTGCGCAGAAAACAAATGCTCATTTTTAAAATCAAATTGAAATTTTTTAATTTGAAATCTTGTTTTTTCTGCATTTGAAGCTCTGCATTACTGTACGCCTACTTGTCGTCCCTCTGCTGCAGCAAACTCTCACAAACTATCACTTACCGACACTGCAGCACCTTTATCCCAAGTGCATAAATTCCTTGATGACAAAAGTGAAACAGAAATAGGTTATTAATCCGGTCATTCATCCTCCAGTGACGGACTCCTGCACCTACGGCTGATAGAGGCTTATCCCAGATGCCCCGGGCTGTAGTTGTTCTGACACGCTTACCCATTAGCCTAGTATCCTGTCCGACTGGATTCCTGAATAACTGAGTGCATTTAAACACCGACTCATCTCCACTGTTGAGGGAAATCTGCATATTACATTATTATTATACAGAATGTTGTATTAATATAAAAACAGTGTTAAGTAGGTAATCAAAAGCGAGACTTGATAATCATTTTAGGTTGATTTTGT
The DNA here is from genome assembly GCA_034780835.1 of Ctenochaetus striatus. NCBI lineage: Eukaryota > Metazoa > Chordata > Actinopteri > Acanthuriformes > Acanthuridae > Ctenochaetus > Ctenochaetus striatus. The sequence goes on from JAUZTA010000025.1 coordinate 13,910,137, forward strand.
AGTTTAAAGGAAAAGCTCAGTGTCATTTTGCATATTCTTATAGCCAAAAAAAAACAAATGAAACAACAAAAAAATAATAAGTTTCTTGTTGCTTTTTGACAAGTTTCTAATAAAGATGTAAATGTTTAAAAACAGCTAAAAACTGATACATTTACTTTTTATGTATGTTGCTTTTTCAAGTAATATGCATTTGGTGCTTTAATGAGAGCCAAAGGCAGCCGAATAATATGTTTGTTGATCCCTCATAAAACCATAGCAATTTCTCTTTTGAAAACTTTTTTATGAGGTTTTTTAATCAGGTCCGATCAATTCTTATACTTTTAGATGGGATTAATTGAAATTGAGAAAAAAATTGTA
>JAUZTA010000025.1:13923218-13933977 GCA_034780835.1 Ctenochaetus striatus
TATGGAGGCTATCTTCGGGGAATTACTCATGAGATGCTCATATTTGATCAAGACTTTGATTACTTATCCTTTCTGAGGTGATCAGCCTTTTCTCTCTAAGTTCGTGTCCGTTCTGGTGCTGGAGAGGGTTGATGGCGAGTCTCCAGTTGTTACGGATGAAAGTGAGCTGCACAGTACTTTTGGCTGTGGCTTACTTCTTGTACCTGCTGTTTGGAGCCATCATCTTCCAGCTGCTGGAGCGAGAGGCTGAGAGCAACAACCGATACCATTTCCAACTAGAGAAGCTGAATTTTTTGGCTAATTATACCTGCTTGGACCGACTGGCCTTGGAGAAGTTTGTTCAGGTTTTTTTCCACCTTTTCTTAACAATCATTTAAAGAATTCATGTTTTGTAAGTGTAATGGTAACAGTTATCATCCTCTTTCCATTCTGAAAATTAAAATATGCTTAGATTCCTTGCCTGTCTTATTTAAAATACCTATGATCTAAAACAGGCCACTGGTTGTATACTAAGTCACACACACCTGTTTTAAATTACTGAGCAAATATGATAATAAATAGGACTCATCAAATATTAGGCGACAGAAAAACAGGAAGATCGATTTTATGATTAGGTTAAGTACATAGCAATAAATGGTATGTAAGTAACCTGACCTAATAAATCAACTAATATATCTGTGTTCGAACTATTTGCCCAAGTGATTAATGGAGTCATTAGTGTCCTTTTCCATTTTAAATGTCCGAATGTAAATGCAGCTGATTGAGACCTTATTCTGTGGTTAAAACCAACTTATTTGTGTGTATTTGCAGGTAATTTTGGATGCCTGGGAAAACGGAGTGAATCCCTCAGGCAACTCTACGAACCCCAGTAACTGGGATTTGTCTAGCTCCTTCTTTTTTGCAGGCACTGTAGTCACCACTATAGGTTAGCATCTTTACATATTTGTTTAACTCATTTACACAATCTGATTTGGTAACATTATAACATATCATTTTCTTTTTCCGCAGGTTACGGCAACCTCTCCCCCAGCACTTCATCCGGTCAGGTGTTCTGCGTGTTTTATGCCCTGTGTGGGATCCCACTGAACCTGGTCTTCCTCAAACAGCTTGGGGAGAGTCTCATTAACCAACTGGGGCGACTGGAGAAGGGAATATTCTCAGTTGTTCCACGCAAGGTACTGCTGCGTCAGACACAATTAATGACTGCTGGTGACTGTTTTCAGAATACCAAAAACATCCAAGACAGATAGAAGATAGAAGTATCTAGATATGGTCATGACTTTGCATCTTAGTTGATTAAACCACTGAGATATTTACCAAATGCTAACTGCTATTTTACTATACTCAGCTGATGCCTTTGGATCTCACCTAAGTGTGGTTTTGTTGGGTTTGTTTCCTAGCAAGCAGTTGAGGCTCTGGCAGTGAGCTTGTTCATCATCACAGGCAGCCTGCTGGTGTTGGTCATCCCTCCTCTGCTCTTCAGTTACGTGGAAGGCTGGTCGTTTTGTGAAGGTTTCTATTTCGCCTTCATTACCCTCAGCAGCATTGGTTTTGGAGATTATGTGGTGGGTGAGTAGAGAGAACAAACAAGCACTAATGTGGTGGAAACACAGCATCAGTCATGTGTTGTTACTTTAAATATCTTAAGTTTGATGGAGGAAAATAAGAGCTTGAAAATAGGAGCTTGTTTACATAAAAACTGTATGTGTTTCCTTATTTACATACTTTACTGCCCTGGTGTTTCTGTCTAGGTCAAACTAGCATGTTTTAACAAGCTAATGTTGATTCTTTAGGAACTGACCCAGGCATAGAGTACATCTCCCTGTACCGCAGCCTTGCAGGTATATGGATCATCATAGCCTTGGCTTGGCTTGCACTTATCCTCAACTTGGGAGCCAAAATAATGGAGCATTTGATCACCCTGACTCATCCAGGCTTTAAGAAACACGAGGAAGAAGAGGAAACATCATCCAGCACACTAGAGGACACCTCAAAGATCTGACAGTGGGCCATGGATGAGACTAACAACATGTAACATTCACTTGGCAGAATATATTTAAAGTGCTCATTTTCTGTATATAATGTCTGTAGATTATTATATTATGTTATGTTATATATTATAATACATGTTATAGTTTGAAAACAGATGTAGCTGCTGTTTATCTATTAGCAAAAAACTATTTTTTGGAAAATATAATTTACCCCTTGCACATTTATTTATTGTGTGATTATATTCTATCATTTCAAGAAATGGTTTAATATATTACAGGCAAGAAAGACATCACAGGTTTTTGTCTGGTGATTCTACCTCAGTTAAGCCAAAGAGTTAGTAGAGTAGATCAGAACCTTTATTTATCAAGCATCAAAAAATAACAATCGAGAATTCTCTAGAGAGCAAATTTGAGAGAATTTATCTGAGTGTTAGCAATAAAATTGCATTAAGAGAGGCTTTACTCTTAAAGGTAATGTGGAATGGAAGTAATATTTTGGGTCAGCTTATAAATGATCGTGATTAGTCACATGAATGCCCAGAGTGTGAAAAGCCTACTAGAGATGAAGCAGATGCAACTTTCATCTGTCTCATTTTTCATTCTTTATAAAAGCCTCTCATTTTACTGGAAGTTTTTAGTCTGCAAAATCATGATTTACATTTTAGATTAAATACAACGACAATTAAGATGAAATTAAAAAAACATCCCAAAATATGCATAAGCATAGCATTAATGATGTATGAATACAGATGGAATAACAGGAAACTTACTAAAAGAAAAATAAAAAAACAAAGCAGAAAAAAAAATTTGCTGCTAAACAAAATTCATCAAAAAAAAAAAACACTCAATGAGAAGTCTGTGGTACCACAATGACAAGATGCATGGATAGTGATTGCAAACTAATTCAATACCAGCTTCATTCAAGCCGGCAAGTCGCGTAACATCTTATCAAAGTGTTTAAAGCACATTAAATGTACACTTAAACTACCCTCTGAATTACTCATATTGCCTCAACACATGTATTATTCATTTTTGCTGAGGATAGTTTGTACAGTTGTGTGTTCAGCTCTGTCTGTGATTTACTCTGAACCAACCTTTTCTTAAGCATAAGAAATTTAATAATATAGCTTTTATGGTTTTCTTGTTTTCAAGTAGGAGTAAAAGTAAAGGATGTTTACTTTTACGTTTCTCTCAATTCTAAAATTTTACTCTTAATTCAATACTTTTATAGTATGACCCCAGAATAAAATTGTCAATATGAGAGTATGTCATCATGTGTTTCCACAGGAAGGAGTCCTGTAATGGTTTTCCATTTGCAGACAACAGGCAGAACTGTGAATAACTGCTGAGCTCTGAACTGATGTTTCTGTCCTCTCCTGGTTCCTTTTTATTATATGTTCTTATGTCACACTGTGCTAGTGTGCATGTATACATGTATGTTCTATGTGTGTATGTGTGTGTGATCCTGTTAGCCCACATCTGCCTTTGTGTACTGATGGTAAACTCCATGAGTTGAGCACAGAGGGCTATCTTAAACAAACCCAATAATCACAATGGTGATGTGAGGTGACCTGAGAGCACTCAGGATTGATCCCAGAGCAGGCAGCAGGACTACAGGAGGCTGGCTCACGCTAAGCACTCCTAGCTGAGCTACACCTGTCACTTTGTGTCTTACACAGGGCAGAATGAGACGGTATGCACACGTCATTTAGACTGATATGTAGTCTGATACCGGTACATAATGTGTAATATCTTTCTTAATTGACTTGTGTGCATGTAATGGTTAGGTTTTTTTTTTCAGTCCTACAGATTGTGCAGTGCCATTACAAACCACATACAATCTATTGTATCTGACCTTCAGCTGACGCCTGCCATGACGAGGCAAACACCAATGGCCCCAAAGACAATGAGCAGAAACTGCAAATATCTGACCTTAACCATTGTCAGCACCTACAGCCCTACCCCTGCTGGTGTCTCTCCCTCTCATTTTGGTCCACTTGATTTGCATGACAAGCCATTGGAGTGATTGAAACAGTACTGTGGGTGGAGGTTCATTTGCCTGCAATATATGAAAAGACAGGAAGCCAAGAAGGTGAACCCTTACTCCTTGCTGTCCCTGGCCACAGAGGCTGAGACACCAAACTTCCTTTTTGCCAGAGTTCAACCTAGAGAGTCAAGATGGAAATAAAGGAAATGTTCAGCTTGGTGAGGGTGCCCTCCATCCTTCTACTTGGTTTGGTTTATGTGGCCTATGTGCTGATCGGTGGGGTTGTTTTCTGGAAGTTGGAGGGAGACCTTGGACAGAAGGATATCAGTCTTTTACTACTAAACAAAAAGAAGCTGCTCACCACATACACCTGTTTGAACCAAGAAGGCCTGGAAGCAGTGGCTCAGGTGAGGCATAGTGCTAGTATGGGAACTTAATACGCATAGATGTATGTCAAGTAACATAACAATAACAATACGTGTGCATTTATAAGTGTTTTTCAGTTCTTTCTACCACTAGCATACAGTTGATACAATTTGAACTAATTCAATATTCAGTAATGGAGAAAAACAACCACTTTTCCTGTGGTAAAAAAACATTTAATACTTTATTAAACTGAGGTCAGTACAGTAGTTTCATGACATATTAAGCTTCAGTAAAACCCAACTGAACACATGAAGTAGATGTGCTTATTATTGGCACATCCATGATATCCCCGGCACTTGTACTTACAGTGCGTCGGAGGTAAAAGGCTGCAGCTGCTCGTCCCAGGCAAATCTGCGCTGTTACACTGCAGTACATATGGGCTGATGAGATGAGATGAGTCTTTCAACTTACTGCACAGTCTCTAAGTGATGTAACTCATCCTTATTATCCTGAACACTTCCACACTCGCAACGGCAAATCTACAAGTGAAGTGTCTTCCTCTGAGTGCAGCCGATACAAAGACACAATCATTAATGACGAACACAAAACTTCAAGTATATTCCAAACGCAGCTCTTCTGTCTACCCACTACATCTGGGTGAGGGACTAAAATCTAAGCATGCAAACACTACTTTTAATGTGCACCCACTTTTTCTTTCTGTGACAAACTGCAAAGTGCATATTAGGAGCTGGGTGCTCTCTCAGATTTATGTTTGGCTGTTTAACGCTGTGGCATCAAAGTCCGTTCGTTCTCTACGAGGCAAAGAGGCTTGGCTTTTTTACACTGACATTCTAAACACTGTGTTGCTTAATAGTGCTGCACTTAATATCACACAGGTAAAAACATGAAGCATTAGCATTCGAAAGTTAAACATTTTGAGATCTCTGGGCACCACCTCTCTTCTGTGAGAACTAAAACATAAAGTTGACTGTCAAAATATTTATAAACATAAAGCCTCTGATATAAGTTATGAAATAAATTAAATTAAGAAATAAAATAAAATTCATTACAGCCAGCAAAAATAAGCTTTTTTTTTTTTTTTACATCCACTTTCTCAGGCAAGGGATAGCTTTTTTTTTTTAACGTCATTCCATACCTGCATTCTGCATCTGCATTCACTGCATTCATGGAATACCTTACAAAATAAGTTAAGTACATAAATAAATAATCCTTGCATTGTTAAGTGTTTGTTATTTTTTTCCTTTTACAGTACCATGACTTGTAACTGTACAGTGAGTAGGTAAAATACAGCAATTACAATGAGAAAAGAGGGGTAAACCCGTTGTCTAGTGTTACTGGGCTAAAGGGAGGGGTGGAGGGTAATGGTGGTCTGCTGGTCTAGGCAGGTCCAAACTAATCCGAACAAGGCCGTTTGGCAATCCCAAATCAGCCGGCCTTTCTTTGTTGGTCTTCCACAGGGAGATTTGGCCATGGCTCAATCCGGTGTCCAGAGCTGCCCCTAAATTCAGATCCATAATCAACTTGCTGGGATTGGAGTTTGGCTGGGTGAGAGTCAAGGGAAGGAAGGTGTTTAGGTCAAAAGGCGTGGTGTCGGAAGCCAGGGTTGCCACGGTGACCTCAGAAGTGGCCCATCCTGGCGGCGAAAAGGCTGCGTGAGCGTGGCATGGCCGAGGAGATGCGGCCAAAGCTGGACGAAGGCCACTTCATGATGAACTGGGAGGTCACTGGCAGCAGATACCTGGACAGACGGACAAGAGTGAGGGACGGAGGGATTAGGGGAAAGGATGAACATAATGAGAGGATTAGATATGCAAAGGTCACAATTTAGAGGTCAGAGCGGCGTTACTACTCAGCACTGAGACCACATATTGCCCATTTTTCATATACTAACTCTACCGTTTATGGCCACTTCCATTTGCACATTTTAACTTCAATAATGGCCTGGTGATTAAAAGATATTATGACATCATTCTCGCCTTGAAAATGAGAAAAAAGAAAAAAAGAGGTGTGGCCTATAGCTTTAAATACATATCATTGAGTGGTGCTGTGTATAGGGCTACAACCAACAATTATCTTTACAATGCATTAATTATTTTTACAATCCATTAATCATTTTTTAACCAATTATATGTCTTAATTATAATTTCCCACAGACCAAGATGACAGCTTCAGAATGGTTTGATTTTCCTGATCAAAAGTCATAAACCCAAATACATACCTTCTAGTATCATCTATGATGACAAAAACAGCAAATGTTTGGCATATATCCTCAAAAGAATGACTAAAGTAATTACTCAGTTACCAAGATAGAGAACTACCTTGATTTTGTCAACGACTAACTGAATAATTGTTAGAGCTTTAGTTTTGAGGAATGTATCAAAATGCCATGCATACAGTGCCATCAGGTACAGTTCTATGTAATTGCGGTATATGCAGCATTTATGTATGTGCTCATAAAATGAGCTTTGTAGCCTCATGCTGACAGAACCAGACCTTTCTTTCTTTCATGTTTCAACTTTGACCCATAATTTTTTTTTTTTTTTGGTATCATGAACATAAAGTCCTCACCTATCATTCCGAGGCATAGACGTCAGTACCTTTCTAAGACTTTTCTATGACACCTTCCACCGAGACAGAGCAGTGAGGCAGCTCCTGCTAACAGCGTTCCAGTACCTGAGAATGAGACCAGCGTCAGGTTGAGATAGAATCAGGAGGGGCTGAACCCTGCTCCCATCTTCTTTAGTTACTGGAAATGAGTCAGACATGGTTGTCAGAGCAATGTCAGATGAGATGATCAAATCCTGGACAAGGTTAACTGAAGGTTATGCAAATGTCAGGGGGTACTCTTTAGAGGGCATGACACAGGGGGAAGTTTGAATTCTTCCAGACTGATCAGTTGGAAGAATGACTTACAATTATGGGCTTTTGCAGCACACTTGTCATATTGTGATATAATACATAATGTGACCTTCTTGCCACATCTGCAGCAAGGATCTTTAGCTAATAAAAAATACATCTAATACTCGTTTAGTTAAACGAGTACAATGGTCAAAAGAAATGGTCCCTGTGGAAGTGTTTAAGATGTGACAATCTAATCAAAAGAGAGCCACTGGGGCTGAGGATTACAGAGTGAAGAAATAATATCTTCTTTTAAGCTGGTGCAGAGATAGCATACTTTTTTTTTCTCTGACAGCTCTCTCTCTCCTTGTGAAATAGCTCTCGGACAAATTAGCAGAGCGGGTTTTTCTAAAGTCGAACGTAAAAGGAGGAAAGAAAAAAAAGGTGCATGTCGCTGAGGGCATCCGCTTCAACACAGCCTCAGACCCAGGAGAATTACGAGGGATTCAAATATAGTCAAACGAGTGTCCTTGAAACAGCTTCACAGCTTCAAGTGGGCCGAAGGTATCCCTCCAGCACATATTCTTTGGCTGTGACTGGACGTGTTGAGGACTCAGTCCGGCACTTCTTCTTAAAGTCCTGTACTCAAACCCCAAAGAACAGGAGGGCAGGATCTACTTTGCTGTAAGCCTCTTGCATTTGCTTCTGTTTGGGAGCTCAAAGTGCAGTCTTCAAAGTGACACATAGCGATTTCATACCATGATTTTGTTTCACCCTTGGATTCATTTCTTATGTTTCTCTTTCTCCTCACTGCTCAGCACCTTATCCGTCACCCTGTGAGATTCACCATACATCCATTGGTATTCTGCTCATGGATTTGTGGTGCGATTTCTCCTTTCTCCCTTCCATTTCCATATGGTTTTCACTGAAAACCCCAAGCCCAGGCATGGAAATGGCAGAAAAAAAGGAAAGAAAATCAAATATTGAACATTCATTGGGGGCTGAGTGTGTGTTCTTCAGAGATCCTCTGCCATTCACTTTGAGAATATTCTGCTCATATAAAGAATCACGGGGGTAGTAGCAAGGGGTGGGGTTTGGGGGGCTTCTCACGTCCAAGCGGCCTCTGTCTCTGCAGGCTATATTTAATTGGACCCTCATTCAGCATCTCCCAGGTTCGTCCTCCTTTTGATCATGAAGAAGGTCTTGGCAACAGCGTGCATGCTTAAAGGCCAGGGGGAGGCTCGTTCGTGCACTTGTGCTTCAATCCTTCAGTTGACGGGGAGACAGAAAGATACTCTCCTGTTCTGTTCCTTACATTCAAAGCTACAATCTACCGCTGTTCCTACTGACAGGCCTTCCACGCTTCTCATAAGTCCTCCATCGAGATGCAACTGCCACAGGGAATTAGGAGGAGGCCAGACAAGACGAAGTGCCATGACTAAGGATAGAGGGGAAGACTGCCATGATAACTGACGCAATCATAAACCAAGAGGTACAAAGAGGCTTGAAGGTTATCTGCAGCCCACATTCAGCTCAACACCCCAATTAACCCTAATTACTGCCACACTTTTCAGACAGATGAAAGTTAATAGAATCTGAAACTTTTGTCATCATGGGGAAATTGTCTTTGGGTAGTGACAGTAATTCCAGGCTTAACAAGAAAGTCATTAGTGGAGCTATTTGGCTACTTCCTCTCATCTGCCCACACAGACTGAAGGACTTTTCTAAGACCCATGAGGATGTTGACACACCTGATCAGGACACTCCACAGAGGAAAGATGCTTGAACAAGAGCGGGCAGGTGTGGTCAACAACAAAGACCCTAAAGACCTTAGCTAACAGACCCACTTTGATGTGTGGCAAAGACTGCCAAGAGCTCTACAAGTGTATGTGTTATGTATCTGTGTGTGGATACGCAAGAGACAACGAGGAGCCAAATTTGCCTGCATATACTGTCTGATTTTTGATTTCAATGTGTGAAATAGCTGTTGTCAGAATGTAGAGACTGCCAAACTGGGCCTCCAGACATTATTTTGTCTGTATGATTACATACTGAATTGGAAAAACTTAATGCAAATGGTGAGATTTTTCAGTCACAGGCCGGTGCATTAGAATAGTTTACATTTAAAGCAACGACTGATTTCTTGACCTGCTTTTTCTCTTGTGCTTTTGTGCAATATTAAGTGTATGGTAGTTAGTTAAGATGTGCAGTTGAGTTAACAAAATAAAGAATTACCTCATCAATATATATGTGTTAAATGATCTTTACACAAGTCAAGAAGTTTGCATTCAAGAATAAGTTTTCACTTTTTTCAGGCACGTCTCAAAATACTTAGAGGCCCATTTGTATGGTGAAAGAAAATGATTGCTGTAATTAATACTTGTGTCCTTACAAATGACATTCTAATGTAAGAGACGGGGGACTGCATCTCAATCCTTTTTTCTCATACAAAGATGCTTTATGAGGCATTATGTGGCCTCTGCATGCTGAGTTAGACAAATCAAGTGGGTTTGCTTCCAAAGCTTGTCTTTTTAGCACAAAAGCTTTGCTTTTTGTTTCCCTGGACAATGGAAAGACAGTATTAAGAATTCTCTTCTAGGGAACAAAGAGTGTGGATTTTGTCCCCCATCTCTTACAATGGAAGTGTTAAGAAGAGATCTCCTCACAGCCAGTTTGGACATCAGGAAACCGAAGATGTGTACAGTCATTTGTGAATTTTTTTTTTTTAAAACAGACTTGAAAAATGTCAACATATCCTTGAAATTGACTTGTCAGTAGGATGTGAGCACAGTCTAAAAGGTCAGCTGCATGTTAAGCACTAGAGGAAGAGAGAAGGATGATCATTGCATAACAGTCGCATGACATGTGCATGCACCTACACACACACTACCACACGCACAGTTTACCCTCTCATATAAAGCTTATGCATCAATGAGAAATAATCCTAATTGCTTCTCAGCTATCTGAAGTGGAGGTTGGTTGCTACTGTTCCCTGCATGCCTGATGGAGAGATGTGAGCGTTTGTGTTGTGAAACTGCAAACCACACGATGCAAAGCCGAGCCATTTTCTGTCTTCTTGAGACAAGAAGAGAGCAGTGCTTAAGTTGATCATAGAACTGATGCGGTGCAGGTACGGCATTTATTTCCCGCGAGGCACTCAGGGTAAGATGCTCTCTAGAAAAGCAGTGAGTGAAAGGCATAGTTAAGCATGTTGCAGCAGGGTGATTGGCTGGTGATGTACAGCAAGCTGGTTGTAAATGGTTGCAGTGTTGACAAACAGTGCTCCAGACAGTCTTAATATGCTTCCTTCTCCTATCTCTTCCTTTCCAATTCATTATTTTAAGTTTTTTAGCCAAGAATAATCGGATAATTTGCAACATATTCCATTCTCAGGCTGTATGAGTGAAGCCAAACATCACTTATTTGACTATGAATAAAGGGAAGGAGAGGAGACCATGCTAGACTGTCAGTCGTGCAGCCAAAGCAACCATCATTAGGCAGGTGGGACCAAGCCTTAGTCACAGCTGTGAGGTGCTTGGAGTAGCAGAAAGCAGGG
>JAUZTA010000025.1:13988601-14000420 GCA_034780835.1 Ctenochaetus striatus
AAGAATCTACAGAAAATAATGTCACTTTTATAAAGCTAAAACCAAAAAGGGATCAAAAAAAGGATTCAGTTTTTCGGCATAGAAAAATCATTTAAATAAAAATTCTTCAAACACAGGAGAGTTAAAGTAGCTGTCACGCTCATTTCAACCTGTAAACCCATTTCTTCCGTCGCACTGTTAAATTTCAGAGGCATATCTCTAACCTTTTCTTTCAAAGAATCCTTGAGAAAATCCTTTCTCACCTTACCAACTAGCAGTATACACTATAAACAGCAAGTTATTTTGGTTTTAACTTTTAGTTCACCTTTAAAGTCTGCTGAACAGGATACTTTTCAGACTTTGATTTCAAGTTACATCCACTAGCAGCGCATCAGTGTCATGTTCTTTGGCTACTGGCCACTGAGAAACTGTAGTAGAGCATATTGTAAAGGCTAAGATCCAGATTTTCCTGTTCAGTGCAGCAACTGGGCCTGACAACTTCATTCTTTAGCCCCATTTTCTAACCTCTAGGCTACAGTACAAGGTGTGCTGACTTGACATGGTACCTATGCAGTATACCTGATAATTCCTGAGCTCAGCGATTTTCTCGTGCTGCACAGCAGAGTCATTCCAGATGAGGTTGGCAGTCTCGTCATCATCCCGGGCCTTGATGAAGTCCATCTCAGTAATGACTATACGAACTGATGAAAAAAAAAAAAATCACTTTGGACTGTGTTCCATTGATGAAATCATATGCTGCTATTTCAATTAACTTCATACACAAAACAACATGCAGATGCAAAATATGACTTGGACCCACAAATCAGTCACCCAAAAATTTCTACTTTACCGACTGTTCACTCAAACGTTTTGTTAGGCTTAAATTCTGTTTTTGAATACATAGAGGAAGAAATGAGTCCTGAAGATTTCTGATCAAAAGCAAACAGCAATATTTACCATTCATGAAACGGTTGCAGAGCAGCCAATCGTAAAGCCTCTCCACAAAAAGATAAATTAATTGTCTTTAATGCATTCAAATCCCACTGGAAACCCCATAGTATGAGAGATAGGTGGCAAGCCCATTTGTACATTAATCCGGCAACTATTCATTATTCAGTGAGTAATGAAAAATTCATATGCCCTAACGAAACGAGGTATTAATTAATTTCTTGAAAGCCTTCACAAACCTGGAGAAAGCTTGCCTAATGTTTCATGATGGCACTAGAATGAGAAAAGGGTGTCTCCAATGTAACTTCATCCATCTGTTAACACTGGTAGAGGCTAACAATGTTTTACTAACTGGAATACAGAGGGGGTGTACATCACAGCAGGCCTATACTCACAGTTACCAGTAGGGTCTTAGAGTACAAAACTATAATCAATCCTTTCTTTCAGATCTCCCTAAACAGACATCCTTAGGGCCAAAGTTTACATTCCCTTCTCAGTGGGTGTAAAGCAAATTTCCAGCGCCATATTCCGTGACCTTTAGCATTTACCTGTAATACCATCCATTCTGAAACAAAAAAAGACAGCTGAAAAAAAGGTAACAGCAAAAATGAGCCATCCATCTGGCCCTTAGTGTTAATTTTCCTTCAAAATAGCCCTGCACTAACCACAGAATGGCCACTGTGAGGGTCTCGTCACAGCTAGCAAACTGACTCACAGCTAGACTCCTATCTACCTACAGGATCCCGGCAGCCTCCAACTTTTACTTGCTGTTGCTGACTCCTTAGTTTCATAGGTTGTAGTTCACCCCTGAGAGCTGTGCTGCCACACAATATACTGAACATGTGAGGAATGCTTACAATGCTTTTTTGGCCCTTCTTAAAAAAAAAAAAAAAAAAAGAAAACCTTCACTGCCAAGTTAAATTACCTGAATAAAGATTTATGCAGGTTTGTGAACAGTTTGGCTGCACCGCAATTCTATTAGGTTTAATTCAAGACATTAAATAACAACAACCTCTTTCGAACAATCCACCACAGCAAATTAGATTTTATTGTTTAGACGACACTGGGATTAGATTTGTGTAGTTTTGAGGGACCAACTTAGCCATGCTGAAAGCTGTTTCCAGAATTAAACTGTAATTTACTGTGTCACAGCACATTAATCTTACCTGCAAGACCACCCAAAAGTTTCAGTCTTGCTCATAAAGGAAATTTTTATAAAGAAAATCCAAATTTAAATTCAGAAGCCTAAATTTTAAGGCTTTGGCTTTACTGTGTTTTTTGTTTTGTTTTGTTATTTTGCAGTACACCATGTAGAAAGCTCTGACAAATATTAAATTACCAGACAAGACCAGTCATCCTTTAATGTGAGTTCATAAATATTGGTCGTGCATTATATACATCTGTGTGAACCATGTAAGATAAAAGATAACCTCAAGTCTCACCTCAAAGAAAGTCACTTTTGTCCTTTAACAGCCTCTTGAATAAGATAATTCCTACAATTGGAAGATACCTCATCTTTACAAGCTAGCATCCCTGCAGGGTTTGTGCTTGTTTTAGCTCATTTTAAAGGCTGTCTTAACTCTTAATCAAACAATTTAGGCATCGCTGTCATTTTAATATAATTGGTAGTAAATTACTGTACCAATCTCATATTTGGTGCCGGCGACATTGGCGGTTATGGTGCCTTTCTTCTTTTTGGTGCGCACCTTCCTCTTCCCACTGCTCTGGTAGGAGCCCACAGATGGCCCGTTCACGGGGGACGCTCCTTGATCCTCTGGAGGAGACAGCGTACAATGAAACTAGATACAGTCACAGCCTGTGATCCAGACTGGGGAGTAGGTGTATTCTAATATATTTTCCTCATTTCTGCAGGGGACTTAGTATGGTTTGTTTATGGGGCTAGGATGTAAATGAATTAGGCGTCTAGTTTGTAATAGCTGCATGCATCATTATCCTTTTATCATAATTTGTGAGCATCAGTGGGAATGTGTGTTTGTATGTTTGTGTGTGGCTCTCTGCAGGAGAAAATAGTACTGATGAATGTGTAGGCAGCTACATAGTGTGTACGTGCAGATGACTAGCTGTGTGTGTGGTTACAGGTGTCACAGTGTATGTACAAAATCTCACAGATGAACTATGTCACACCAGCGAAAGCTGGACCCCTCTTACTCACCTCCTTCATTGGGAGGGGAGGGCATCTCAGGGGCTAGAGGACTGAAGGGGCAAGCCAACCTTTCTGCCAGGCTTGGCGGGCAGGTAGGCCTCACAGGGTATTTACAGCACCCTCCAAGGGCACTCTCACGCTCACACCAGTTAGTCTTCCCTGTCTTGTGCAGAAAGGACGATGTGGTTCAGGATGGCCCTATGGATCATCTGTGCATCTCCCTGGTGGCTTTCAGCAGCATAAAGAGCAGCAGCAGAGACTGAGTGGGCTAGGGAGTTAGAAGGGGGAGGCAATGGTGGGAAGGAGAGGAAGAGGGAGAGCCTTTCAAGGGTCCACACAGCCTCAGCCTATTTACAGCCCCAAGAGGAGACCGAGAGGGAGGGGGTGGACAGAGGGAGGGATGGATAGGAATGCCTGTAGAGAAGAAGAAAAAACACATATTTTACAACTGCAGAGCAGTAGCAGGAGGGTGACTACAGTGCTCACTGTGGATCCATGTGTTTTTTTTTTTACTGACTGGATTGCATTGGACATGCTTTTGATGTTAAGCAGTAGCAACACAGGCCTATCACAGGCTACATCAGTCAATCTGACACTGAATGTAACAGTTCAGTGAAAACTCTGCACAGCTCTGACACTGCAGTAATACTAATGAAATAATCTAAAGCTGCGTGATGTCCACTGGACTAATTGGTATTCCATGCAATCATCGTAAAATATTAATGTGGTTGTCAAGTAAAGGCTTTGCAGCATCTCATTGTGTCTCATGTTTGTGCCAGCTGGGTTTGATTGTATGGCTGAGAGGTCACTTCATTCAAACAGATGGCATCTTTACAGTGGTTTGTTAAAAGGATGCTTCGGGCTATGAACAGTGTGGGAAATTAACACCAGTCATCAGCCAAATCCTGTTATTGTTTGGCTGTAGAATGAGAGTGTGTCTTCAAACCACTTTTGGATGCAATACACGATTGTTGAGATGTCCTCTCACATTTAATTTGGAGGCTGGGGCAGCATAGTGACTCAGTGTTAGTAACCGTTGCCTCACAACAAAAGGGGCTGTGCTTCAGTCTCTGTCTTGTTTATGAGGGGTTTGCATGTTATTCTTTTATCACTGTGTGCTCTCATGTTTCCCATTTTCAAAGACACAGAAGTATTCAGGTAGGGGATTTAAACTGCCCACTGGTTCGAAACTGTGTGACTCCATCTAATAATGGACTAGCATGAAATAAACTCCTAACTTACAGCTATCTTGAAATGAGTCTAGCTGTCATGATATTCATAAGTCAAATGGTGCAGGTAACTGCTTGATTTGAGTCTACAATGATCCATTACAATGGATTAGAGGGTTGAAAACCGTCCTCTCCCTCAAGGAGTCATAGTATATAATTAACAGGAGATAAACATATTTCTGCTACACAAAAATGAAGTATATTTATCTTTGTTACTTTCATCTTTACTTGTGAATTACTGGCTAATTTTATCTTCTCAATTATTCAACTAAAAGTAAAAGTGCACTCTGAGAGTCTAGACCACTGCCAAGGCCAATAGTCCACCCTTTTCACATATGCAAATATGCAAGTGCATCTACTATCTACTCTGGATGTATTCCCAAAACCATTAGAATTACTTTCAAATACAGATGTATCAAGCAGAAACATCATCATCTATACAAAGTTCAAATATGTTTGCTTAGAGTTTAGAGTTTCTTGTAGACAATTCAGGGTTTGATGCAACAAGAAAATAATTAGTAGCATGATTTGTGTAACTGCATTTCCATAGCTATAACTTAGCCTGAAGAAAAAATATTGTTGTAGTTGTGTTACAACTGAACTGTTTCTTCTATTAAATCCCTGAGTGCTCCTTATTCACATGTTTTGTGTGACTTTTGAGACACAATTTGTTTAGACTACTCAGAAGATTAATGGTACTAATGAATATAGAGTAAGAAATGGAGTCAACAAATTCTTACAATTAGATATAATTCAGTAAAACTGACTTTTACTACTGTCTACTGCATTTTAAAATGTATGCCATTAATTCTGCTAAGGCCAATTGCCCTATATTGCTACGATAACAGAAGTGAAAAAAATATTCATACATATAAATCAACTCCAAAATGTAATAGTTTCTTCCTTGGCCCATGCTATGCCCTTTTACCAAGATTTTAAAAAATCAGGCCATTAGTTTTTCTGTAGCTTTGCTGACAAAAAACAAACAAAAAAAGTAAGGATATAAAATACTATGGAGGTAAAAGAGGAAAATGTCTCTCTCTGGTTGACCATTTCACAAACCATTAACACATTAACCAGTGATATGCAGTTGCAAGAAGGCAATTCAGGGGTCGCAAGGGTCTGGCAGCCCCTGTCCAATAAAATGTTTAAACCTTCCTTTAAATTATTTTTTCCCCAATGTTTTCTAAATGATGGCAAATCATTACTGTTGCAGATCTGAAACTCACTGAGAAGAAAAAAACACACAAATTCTCATCAAAATGTTGTGATTTTGTTTAAGAAAAACAACCGCAAAAAAAGTGGACTCAAAGACATGCAGGATATCATTCCATTTAGTAAAGTTATAACATAAATCATAGGGAACATCAGCTACATCTATAGCACTCTGGTTTATGGTGCTTATTTTACATTTCAAAAAGAGATCAACAGTAGCCTCTAGTGGTGAGAATATACTGAAAGCTCATTTCTTATCTATCTATGTTTACTGTTCACACATAAACACACAGACACACTTGAAAGTGTATATGTACACAAATCAGAAACTATACACACGCTGACTTGAAAAGAAACCGTAGCGATTTGATCAGCATCCTCTGGGCGAATTAGGATGAGGAAACAATCGCATTGCATTACTTGATCATTCAGTACTCTTCACTGTCTGCCTGAGGTAAGCACAAGACATTGATCTGGGGAAGGACAGAGACTGGAATTAGATCAGTGCAGAGAGGGAAAGTAACAACAAAGAGTCAGAGTGATAAAGTGCGAGCCTTGTTGATAACTACCTGCCCCAAATCCCAGTGGTGCGCTGGTTCTTTCTACTGAAGCCAGGGAACACTGTCTCCATGGGAGCAATGGACATTTGTGTCACGTAACCCCTCAGGAATAATGGGGGTGGGATTTTACAGCCACATACGCTGCAACTTACTACCTACAAACATGTACACATCCAATAAGGTCATACATGCATACTCTAAAGTAAGTACTCTATAAAAAACACACATTTAACTCAGGCAAGGGCTGTGATGTTTCTGATGATGTTGAGATGTTCTACTTAAATGTTCTGTACAATGCTGAAGGACAAATAATCGTCCTAATTTTAGGAAAATTATATTATTTCTCTTTTTGTGTTTTTATGTTGTAATTTTGAATATTGGCAAAATAATTGTTTTCAGCTCAAATTTGTATTCTAAATCAAACAAAACTTTAAATGCTATTCTTTATCTTAGTAGTAACAGTCACAAATTGTGTCAAGAACATTTCTCTGTTCTTTAATTTTTTTCTTTGCATGAATCATGGACTTAAAACCTTCAAGTGCTATCGTAACTGAAAGAGAAGCACATTTGCAAATACAAACTCAGTTTTCAAATACCTGAACATGTGATTTAAATACTTTCCTTGCACCTCTAGGACTAAACTGTCAACAGAGCTTTATATCCGGGCTTGTTTGCCTGACTACCATCACAGGTCACAGGTGAGGCACTTATCGAAAAAGATGGATGACCCGGCAAAAAGAGGCTCTGTCATGTTTTACTCATTCGTCTTAGTGGTTGTGTGGTTATCAACCACAACAAAGGATATACTTGCATTCACTTTTTAGAAGTGGGATCTCAATGTAGGCAGACACGAAAACTAGGAAAATAGATCTAATTTTTCCCCTCAGTTTTTCTGTAATGCCTCTAAAAAGAACCTGAAAAATGTATTTAAAATTGCTTTTCTCACCTACAAAGTTCTTAATGGTCAGACGCCTTCATCATATGAAGAGCTCATGGTATCATATTAGCCCCCTAAAACATGCTCTTAGCCTTCAGCTATCCAGATCTTTTCCTGTGGAACCCTTTTTCCAGTTTTGGTCTTTATTTTTACATTAAAAAAAAACAACTTTTAATAAAACTTTTAGTTTAAGCTGGCTTAAGTTCTGCTTGGACCAGCCCCTAGTCATGCTGCTATATTGACTTCAGCTGAGGGGGACTTCACAAGATACTGTGTTGTCCTCTCTCCTCTCTTCCTCTCCATCTGGAAGCACTGATGTCACATTAATTCCTGTTACTAACTTGCCATCTTCAATGGTGTGTTTATGCATTCTTGTCTATTAGGTTTCCAAGAACTGTGGTTTTGTCTGGATCAAAGATCATTGTTGTACATTCAACGTTCTACTGTGGTCATTGCTACTGTTACTATAGCAAATAATTTTATGCCTTATATGCTTTTTGATTGTACAGTATACTATTACTATTAATAGGACTAGTATTTACATATATTATCATAACTAGTCATTACCATAAAAGTTTTTATCATTACTGTTGCTGTGAAATTCTCTCTCTGTTTCTCTCTCTTGTGGCACACGACCACCCACTTTGCACCAAGTCTCTTTTTGAGGTTTCTGCCAGTTAAAAGGAAGTTATTTCTCACTACTGTGGCCAAGTGTTTGCTCGCAGTTGTTAAAGTAGGTATCTGTAAATTAAAGAGTATGGTCTCATATGTGAAAAGTGTCATGAGACAACTCACAATTTGATTTTGCTCTAAAAAGTCAAATTGACTTGACTTGACAGGACCAGATTACAAGATCTCACATGAATAACAGAATGATATAAGAAGGACATCCTACTGTAAAACAGGTTTTAATTAATAAACCAAGACATTTACCACAAAATCATAAATAGTTCCCTGTATTTTGCATTTGTTGGCATTCCTGTCAAACCTCTGATTACTTTTTTTAGGATTTTAGGGAATGCATAATGAGAATATACATAAAATGAGGCTCAAGTTTTTCAAGCATTATTTTGTGATAGAATTATTCTTCTGACAACTTTCCAACTAATCCTTAAGTTATGCAATTATAGTGAATTCTTACAGGAGTCCCTTCAACTAGTATCTATGGGTAATCCTCCAATGTAATGACACTTGTTCTCCAGCAGAGAGAGCCAGAGTGCCACCACAGCAGAGCAGGGCTGAATATGCAGAACTCCTGTGAGTGCTGAGCTTCTACGCTTTCCTTTGCAATACACATTACAGAAAGGCTTCATTGTAGAGAGTCAGCTCTTCATGCTGCCCAGCAGCATCACTCTTTTGTTTCACAGGCTTTAATGCATGACAATTGCATGTCTGTCTCTGAGGGAATTGTTATGCAGAGTTTTCCCTTAACTGTCCAGCACAAGTTGTTAATACATGGGTCACATTACTGAATATTATAGTTCTCTTTCAGAAACACATATTTTCTCATAAACATTTACTGAAACAACGTCAGGAAGTATGTGTTTCTAGTTTAAAATTCTACAAAAAAAATCATTTTTAAACAAATATTATCCCACTATCATACAGCATTGGTGTATGCAAAATATGGTATCCCCTTTAATATCCAAAGCAAATTATCAAAGATAGCACAAATAGATTTACAAAAAGTGTGCCAAAGAAAAAGCTGAACTAAAACGGTAGACTCTTTATTTATGACAAGCGAGGTGACACCTATTACACAAGTCCCTTCAACAACCAGTCATATGTCCCTGAGGGATTTGTTTTATTTTCTCCCTGCCTTTCGTGAAACTACATCTTGAAAGCAGTTGTCAAATACAGAATCAATGGGGAGGCCAGGGGAACCACCACTTAGCCTCATATTGTGCCGAAAGCACAGACTTGTAGACACAAGTTCTTTTCTGTACATGCAGTACATCCCAGTCTTGCCATTACAGCAGTGCTGGGACCCCAGGGTATGTATAACCATTGAAAAGGTTATACATACTGGCTAAGAATGGAAACATGTTGTACTATCACACATGCTGGACTGAAAAACAAGTGTAAACAAAAGAATTTTTAAGTAGAAAATGGAGCTTTTGTTATACAAATAGTAAACAAATCATTTCCAGTGGACATTTTCTTATACTTAAAAAACTAAATGTCAAAGTCACTCTGCATTCTCCATGGTTTAAAACATACATTAACATGCAAA
The DNA here is from genome assembly GCA_034780835.1 of Ctenochaetus striatus. Lineage (NCBI taxonomy): Eukaryota > Metazoa > Chordata > Actinopteri > Acanthuriformes > Acanthuridae > Ctenochaetus > Ctenochaetus striatus. The sequence goes on from JAUZTA010000025.1 coordinate 13,997,867, forward strand.
ATCCCTTTTGCAAAAACTATTTCTACTTCCACTTCTATCTATTTAGCGGTTATTACAAGACTGACCTCGGAGAAAAATTAATGGCTGAGTTTGCTGGGAGTTTGCAGACTAATCTCACAGGAAAGTAGTTGGTATAGAATTTCCAGCGAATCTAAAATTAGCTCAAACCAGTGACCCAACTCAGGCTTCGTGCCTTCTTCCACATGAGGAGGAACAAGTGTGGGAGCTTTCAGCCCACGGGGTACTGAAATACACCAACAAACATCTGAGTGTTAAGCTTAAATTTGTTTGAGAAAATCCACGGTAATACAGGAAAAATTGTCCATGTGAAATTTAGCCACTGCCTAAAAATGCTATTAAATATTAAATACTAACCACAATTCTGCCTGACCTATTTTTTTTTTTGTATTTTTGGTCTGACTATTGCCAGATTTGACTGGGTTTCACTGCGTGGTCTACAGTCATAAAACCAAGAATTTGTCCATAGATAAGACAGAACTTGATATTACCAATATATTGCACTATTGCAATAAATATCCTGTCTTAATCCAAAAGCTTCGAAATGCCAACTGCATCTGGCATGAAAGTAAAAGATTACACATATCATATCCGACTTAATAGCCTTATCTCTAGTTTATGTCCAGAAGGCAGGATGTCATCCAGAACTCATATGTTATGCTGTTATTATTATTATGTAATCCATCTGCTCTGTTGGGAATGGTCATCTCCAGGGTGCTTTATCAGCATGTGGTCCCAAAGTGGCACACTGGACTACAAACTGACCTGACGAAATCGAATGACTCGTAAAAAAACACCACATCCCTCATAAAATCATACAGGCTCGGAGCACCCAGAGCTAAACGTCAGCTGCAGTCCTGCATGTCAAACCAGATTTCTTAAGGGCACTTGCAAAGATTGCCTGAGCTATCTGAGCTATGCTACCAAGAGCAGCGAGGGGACCTATGCCTGTTACAGCTAAGCAGTTAATATGGTATCTTCCAGATCACTGGAAGCATAGTAGGCCATTCTTTTTTTTACAGATCTTGTTTGTAATTAAAGATCAGCGCAAACTGGACCCAAACCTTGCATATAATATCCGGGATATCAGGGTTTTTCTGGAATTTGTTTCGCTTACATATTAAATGTCACAAAGCCTGAACAGGTGTATTATTGCTATGAATTAGTTGCTAGCAGTCAGTAGCTAACGTTAAGTTGCTAGCCACTTCTATAGGTCAGGTGGACCCATCAAATAGGGAAACAATCTGGCAGTGCTGCTATTTAGTTAACTTGCTACCATCAAATGGACGTTGACGTTACAGCAACGCTAACGTTTAACTGCCCTGCAAATGAGTAACGTAAACGTTCTCATTTAATGTTGCTTAAAAATGAAAAAAAAATTACGAGATACATTGTAATAATTCAAAGGAAACACAATGACCCTGGGATACTCCACAGTTAGCTTAGCCGCAATACCTAGCAAAGGATGGAGAGGCAAACCCGAAGTAGCACGTTAACGTTACCTTATTAATTCCAGGCACTGGTGGTGCAGCTCTTGGCTGGTCTCATCCGTACGACACAGCCGCCGTTATTAAGGGAGACACTGGGGCTCTTTAGAGACACTGTCCAGTCCCGAGAGTATTTTCAAGACTATAACAGTATTTATGGTATGTAATGGCGTTACTATTGACGACTAACGTTGCTTGTAAGACCCACAGAAAATCTGTATCTTGTGGACCTCTTGTGTGCTGAGAGTGCTGGAGCAGGACCGTGGGCGAAACCATTCGCTCTGTGAGAGGGGGGAACCTGAAAGAAGTGCTGAAGTTTGCATTCTCAATCTGACCCCAACGTGACGCTTTGTGTATTGTAGCAGGTACATGTTAAGTCAGCACACATATTTATTTGAGTTTCGACCGGTCATGAGTTTAAGTAAAAGTCATTCTACAACTGCGACTTATTTTTCGTACACCTTTCGGTCATCATTTAACGTAGGTTTCGTTGCAGCTTTTCCTCCACAACTCGCCGATACAAACACAGGGAAGCTACCTAGCAACTGTGTCGCTGACCATGGTGCTAAAACACAACCCTGCCGATTATGGGTGCGACCGCTTAGAGGTCGTTAACGTGCCATTCGCTTCTAAATGCCAATTTATTCACATATTAAAGTGCAAATTTTCTAAAGAATTCTTCAAAATACTCTCACTCTCCTACTCTTGTTTTGTGAATTTGTATTATCACATGAATCATTAGTGGCCAACTTTGCATTTTTCTTTACATTAATCACTTTGAATTGAATGTAACATTCATTTGCTGCCATGGCATTTTTCACATTTTGACTGGCTCTTTGACAACAGATTTATGTTTTGCATATAATGGCATTTACCTTGAGGTCAGCTTTTTTGCTTGTTTAGGTAGTGTTTTGCTCAGGTGTGGTTATTTTTCACATATGCTGATTCATCTTAACACCTTAGAGAAAGGTTTGGAGTCATATCACGACCACCTTGGCTCTGGCAACAACTGGCCTTTGATGCAAAGTGTGAACCCACTATGGGTAACA
>JAUZTA010000025.1:14069690-14080522 GCA_034780835.1 Ctenochaetus striatus
TTATTTTCAGGGGGGGTTTGGTATTGCTTTCTGTCTGTTTTCATTTAAATATTTTTTTTTGGATTTAGATTCAGTTTACCATTCTTTAATAGCACAAACTGTGTATAAGCTGTGTATAATAAACTGAGTATAATTTTATTAATAGACTCACCTATGTATTATACCTGGAGTACCCCGAAACAAGGAAACAGAAGCCTCTTTTTCTTAAATAATATTTAAATTTAATTACCATAACTTTTGTTCACTTGTGTCAGGCATGTATAAAAAACATTGTACTGTAGGCTACACATGGAATATATTTGATGCTTTGTATGCACTTTAATTTAGTGTCGTACAGTCATTGCTTTGATAAAAAGCAGCTGGCCTTAGAGGACACTGAAAGGAATAGAGACAATATAATAATAAAATAAACATTAATACATTTAAAATATGTATCAGTATTAGAGTAATTGTAGCCGTTTATTGTACACTGGATACTGTGCACTTATAAGACATATGTTGTCTGCTTTAGATGTTTGGAGAGAGGCAAAGGATTGTAGCTTTTTCCAATTACATCTAAATCATTTATATTAAAAACAAACTCAAACATTACTTATTTTCACTTCTATCTTTCTATTAGTGTATTATCTAATAAAGACTTTCATTAACAGAATACATTTACATTACAATGTTCTATTGTAACAAATAATGCTCATTTCTTTTATTATTTTAATTTTAGCTGGCGAGCCTCATAACTTTGGTAAGTTCAGTACTTTATTATAATCTTTGGGACATTTTAAATTTTTTTAGTAATTTCTCGGAAACTCATGAACAATTGGACATAGTGCATTGCAACTTTCCCCAATGCTAAATTAATTGAAAGGTAATCATATGCATTCTGGTAAAATCAGTTTATTTGATCATTTGTGATTCATGTACAACTCAAAAAGTTTTGCAAGCTGAGCTGCAAGCTTCTCACTGGGTAATTTTTTTTCTTGCAGCCCCGGAGTTCGCTGCTGGTAAGACTTATGTATACAAGTATGAGGCTTTGCTGCTGGGTGGACTGCCAGAGGAGGGTTTGGCAAAAGCTGGCCTTAAAGTCAACACCAAAGTTCTCATCAGTGCCGCAGCTCAAAATACATACATGTTGAAGGTGAAGATCAAAATTATGTTAAGTTACAACATTATTATTACTTCTGAAATGCAAACTGGCTTGTGGTTAACTTTACTCTTATGTTCCAGCTTGTGGAACCAGAGCTCTATGAGTACAGTGGCATGTGGCCTCAGGATCCTTTAATCCCAGCAACCAAGCTGACTTCAGCCTGGGCAGCTCAGCTCATGACTCCCATCAAGTTTGAATATGCCAATGGTGTTGTTGGAAAAATGTATGCTCCTGAGGGAATCTCAACAATGGTGCTGAATGTTTACAGGGGTATCCTAAATGTCCTTCAACTCAACATCAAGAAAACACAGAACGTCTACGAGTTGCAGGAGGTCTGTGAAAAATTCACCAGTGCTGATTAAAACTCTGTTACAGGAAGTTAAATCCACCTAGTAAACATGTACCGTTCTCATTAGGCCGGAGCTCAGGGTGTGTGCAAGACCCTCTATGCTATCACTGAAGACGAAAAGGCTGAACGCATCCTTTTGACAAAGACCAGGGATTTGAACCACTGTCAGGAGAAGGTCATGAAGGACATGGGCTTGGCATACACTGAGAAATGTGCAAAGTGCCAGCAGGTTTGTTCAAATCTGTTTTGTGTTTCATGCAATCTTCCACAAAGTTACAAAATGTTGCATGATTGGACAAAAATGTGATTTTTTTCTTTACAGGACTCAAAGAACCTAAGAGGAACCACAGCATATAATTACATCTTGAAGCCAGTGGCTAGTGGCATCCTGATCCTTGAGGCAGCTGTCAATGAGCTGATCCAGTTCTCACCTTTCAATGAGATGAATGGAGCTGCTCAGATGCAGACCAGGTATGTCACAAAATACTGAGAACACAATAATAGTAGTGTTGGAAATTTAATGGAGCTTCAGATTAACCTAAATCAAACTACTTTCAAGGCAATCCTTGGTCTTCCTTGAGATTCAGAGGGCTCCCATTGTACCCATAGAGGCTCAGTATATTCACCGTGGATCTCTCAAGTATGAGTTTTCCACTGAGCTTCTTCAGACACCCATTCAGCTCATCAAGGTTACCAACGTACAGGCCCAGGTACATTGCACAAGACTTTTTTAAAACTTAATAAAGCCATGATTGAGAATTTGTGAATCTTTACTAAATTAAATTGCATCCCCTTCAATCCTGTGTTCTTAGATTGTGGAGATTCTGAATTATCTGGTGGCCCAAACTTCAGTGAAGGTCCATGAGGATGCTCCTCTGAAGTTCTTGGAGCTTATTCAGCTCCTCCGTGAAGCCCGTTATGAAGACCTGGAAATGCTCTGGAGCCAATACAGAACCAGACCTGCCTACAGGTGACTTAGGAGTATTTGAATGCTTGAATATGATGCAGAAAAAAAACATATATACATACAGGTTCACTCACTTATTTTTTTTTATTTTAGGCAGTGGATCTTGGATGCCATCCCTGTCATTGGAACTCCTGCTGCTCTCAAATTCATCAAGGAGAAATTCCTGGCTAATGATCTGACTGTTGCTGAAGCTGCTCAGGCTTTGATTGCATCTGTTCACATGGTGACAGCAGACATGGAGACCATCAAATTGGTAGAGGTGGGTAAACCACAAAGGACGCTACTTTGACACTAACAAGAATAAATAAATGACATAGATGATTGTTCCTCTTTTGTAGACTCTGGCACTCAACAACAAAATACTGGAAAGCCCAGTTCTGCGCGAGATCGTCCTCCTTGGCTATGGTACCATGATTTCCAAATACTGTGTTGAGAAGCCTGTCTGCCCTGCAGAACTCATAAAGGTAGTAGAACTGACTTCTTAACATATTACCTGAAAGTCTGCTGCACATGTCTAGGGAAGAGAAGAAAATTACAATTTAAATTTATTCCCCCAACAGCCCATCCAGGACCTCCTCACACAGGCTATTGCTAAAGCTGACACCGAGGATATCACCCTGTACCTGAAGGTTTTAGGTAACGCCGGCCATCCTTCCAGCCTCAAGCCAATCACAAAGATCCTGCCGATACACGGCACTGCAGGGGCCGCTTGGCCCAATAGAGTCCATGCTGATGCCATCTTGGCCTTAAGGAACATTGCAAAGAAGGAGCCCAGAATGGTGAATTCTCAATGGCAAAGATTATTTATAAGCTATTCTAGGTTTAACACATAACTCCATACTGAGTTTGCTTTTTCTTGCGAAATTAGATCCAAGAATTGGCTCTTCAGCTCTACATGGACAAGGCTCTTCAACCAGAGCTGCGTATGCTTGCGTGCATCGTGCTGTTTGAGACAAGGCCTGCCATGGGTTTGATTACAACTCTTGCCAACATTGTAAAGACAGAGCAGAATCTGCAAGTAGCAAGCTTCACCTATTCTCACATGAAGTCCCTGACCAGGAGCACCGCTGCTATCCATGCCTCAGTGTAAGAACACTGATCTGATCCCAATTTATTATCAAGTCTGTCTCCTGATGTCTGCTTACTCAGCTCTTTTGTGTTTTTCTTGCAGTGCTGCAGCTTGCAACGTCGCTGTCAAAATCTTGAGCCCAAAGTTGAACAGGCTAAACTTGCGTTTCAGCAGAGCCTTTCACATGGACATCTATAACAGTAAGATCAATGTCACATTTGGTTTAAGTTACCTCAAGTACTTTCTAAATTGCTGCATTAACTAACTGCATTTCGGCAAATTCTCTCAGGCCCCTGGATGCTTGGTGCTGCTGCCAGCACTTTTTACATCAATGATGCTGCAACCATTCTGCCCAAATCTATTGTGGCTAAGACTAGCGCATACCTTGCTGGAGCTGCTGCTGATGTTTTGGAGGTAAAAAGAAGAAACCATCTGCATTCAGAGGGTTTCAGTCAGTAATTTGAAAACCATGTTGCTTACATTTTGAATTCTTTTCTAGGTTGGAGTAAGAGCCGAGGGACTCCAAGAGGTTCTTCTAAAAAACCCTGCGCTTATTGAGAATGCTGACAGGATGACCAAGATGAAGCGTGTCATTAAAGCTGTAAGCAAGAAAACACAAAGTTGCAAACACAAAGAGAGAATGGCAACCAACGGCACATGATAAACGCAGACACACACAAAAATAAATGATAACTTGAAGTTTCTGTTCCCTTTTTTCACAGCTGTCTGAGTTTAGGTCTCTGCCTTCCAAAACGCCTCTGGCCTCCATCTATGTCAAATTCTTTGGACAAGAAATTGCCTTCGCCAACATTGACAAAGCCTGGATTGACCAGGCCATTGCGGTATGACTGAAATAACTATCTGTCAACCTCAAAACCAATTTGATGATACAAATTTCCTTGCAAAACACAACAGTAATCTTAAATTCTGCCCCACAGTTCGCCACTGGTCCCTCTGCTCAGACGTATGGTAAGAACGTCATCAAGGCCCTGCTGTCTGGTGCTTCCTTCCATTATGCCAAGCCTCTGCTGGCCACTGAGGTGAGACGAATCCTGCCAACTGCTGCTGGTCTTCCAATGGAGCTCAGTCTGTACACTGCTGCTGTGGCTGGTGCAGCTGTTCAACGTGAGTAGATAGATAAGGCTAGAAAACATGTACAGTTTGGAAGCTCCCTTCTATGCCACCAATTTAACTCATTGAAAAAGATGCTGACTGCATAGTTGACACCAGTATGTTTGAAAGTATTATGCAAAGTAGTAATAAGAGGTTTTTTTTTCTCAGTCAGGGCCACCACAACACCAGCTCTGCCAGAAAACTTCCATTTTGCTCACCTTCTGAAGACAGACATTCAGCTTGAGACTGAGATTAGACCAAGGTAGGTACAACATCTAATGCTTATTTAAAATAAGAATTGCATGCATTTTTTCAAAGTGATACATTTTTACATACAAATGTCCTCTCCTAGCGTGGCTGTGAACACATTTGCTGTGATGGGGGTAAACACCGCCATTCTCCAGGCTGCCTTGCTATCAAAAGGGAAACTGAACACCTTTGTGCCCGCCAAAATTGCTGCAAGACTTGACTTCAATGAAGGCAACTTCAAGATTGAAGTTCTGCCTGTTTCTGTGCCTGAAAACATTGCAGCTGTGAAGTAAGCTGGACGAGTTGGAAAATCAATGCAAACACTTAAAAAATGAAACTTCTGTCCTTTGTAAGAAGAGTTTATTTTAAAGGTCACCATGATCAAGCTCTTTTTCTTTCAACAGTGTTGAGACTTTTGCTTTGGCAAGAAATGTTGAGGATCTTGCCGCTGCAAGAATCACTCCAATCATCCCTGCTAGAGTCATGCAGTCCATCTCAAGGGAGATTCTCACATCTAAAATTGCTTCATCTGCTGGTAGTTGGGTGAGCATTAAAACTGTCCTTTAAAGATAACCATAACAGTATCTACATTTATAATATTATAAATATGTCTTCCTTTCGAAGTCACAATCCTCAGAGATCATTGATGAAGATGTGGCAGCTGCCAAGCCCATTATACCCAAAGCAGCTAAGTTTGACAAGAAGTACTGTGCCAAAGCTTTTGCTGTTGGACTGAAGGGCTGTGTAAAGATCGCCACTGAAAACGCTGCTTTCATCAGAAACATTGCCTTGTACAAACTTGCTGGAAAGCACTTTGTTGGTCTTTCTTTAAAACCAAGTAAGTACTGAGAACACAATACATTTTATAGAAGCAGTGTACACAAATAATTTATTAATGGCATTATTTCATTATGCCTTCAGTTGAGGGGGATGTCATTGAAAGACTGGAGATGGAGATTCAAGTTGGACCAAAGGCTGCAGAGAAGCTCATCAAACATATCAATCTGAGTGAAGAAATCATTGAGGAAAGACCAGTCTTGATGAAACTGAAGAAGATCCTGGCCCCTGGTCTGAAGAATAGCACCTTATCCTCCTCTAGCTCCAGCAGCTCTCGTTCAAGCAGCTCTCGATCCAGCAGCTCTCGCTCAAGCAGCTCTCACTCGAGCCTGAGCTCCAGGTCCTCCTCATCCAGCTCCTCATCCCGCGTCAACAGCAGGGCCATTGATGCAGCTGCTCCTGCCACAAGACTTCAGAGCAGCAGCAGCAGAAGCAGCAGCAGCAGCCGAAGCAGCAGCAGAAGCAGCAGAAGCAGCAGAAGCAGCAGCAGACTCAGCTCCTCCAGATCCGTAAGCAGATCCTCCAGCTCTGCTTCTAGCCTTGCATCTCTCTTCAGTGCCAGCTCAAGTTCCTCTCGCTCCAGTGCTCATGTCTCAAAGGTAAACACTGGAATATTTCTCTGTGTCTTTTCATAAAAGAATTTAAATGTATCTACATATTACAGGAAGAATGAAATCTGACAAAACTATTTGTTTTGAACAGAGAGTGGTTTATCGCCACAAGTTCCAGAGAGACCACAAGAAGCAGGTATGTTTGAGTGGTGCTTCAAATAATGAAAATGTATCACACAGTCTGAACATGTTTTAAATTGTTTCCTGCTTTTTCCTGGTCACCTTTAACTTTCATACATGATCGCTGTAGGCTCTCACCTCTCAAGCTACCTCAGCAGTAGTTTCAAGAAGCAGGAGCAGTGCTGCAAGCTTTGAAGCCATCTACAAACAGGTGAATCTTGATCACTGTAAATAAATTTAACAAAAACTTCCTTAAAATCTTTTCAATAATGGTTTTTTAGAGGTAACGCGCAAGAATGAACCCTGATTGTTCCCACAGAACAAATTCCTTGGCAATGAAGTAGCTCCTACATTTGCCGTCATCTTCAAAGCTGTAAGAGCAGACAAAAAGGTGCTGGGATACCAACTGGCATTCTACCTGGACAAACCTAGCAAACGAGTTCAGATCATCCTGGCTGCCTTGGCTGCCGATAACAACTTTAAAATCTGTGCTGATGGAATTCTGCTGAGCAAGCACAAAGTCACAGTGAGACACTTTCTTGCTTGTGTTGTGGATCTTAAAGGGGTTTTCAAAAGGCTATTGTTAAAACCAGTGGTCTTATCATACATTTATGATTTATCAATAGGCTAGATTGGGCTGGGGAGCAGAGTGCAAGCAGTATGACACCATGATCACAGCTGAGACTGGCCTTGTTGGTCCAAGCCCTGCAGCTCGTCTTAGAGTGGCCTGGAACGAACTACCTTCTGCATTTAAACGCTATGCAAAGAAGTAAGAAACTTCAGACTGTCTGTATTTTACTCACATGCAATATTGACTTTCTACAATATCTGATATTTGGAAATCCCTTTACAGGGTGTACGAGTCCATTCCCTCAAACATGCTGCCTGGCTTGATTCGTGGAAAAGATGAAAGCAGTGCCAAGCAGCTCTCACTCACAGTAGTTGCCACATCTGACAGGATCATTGACTTCATTTGGAAAATACCAACAGTATGAATAATTTAGTAGATCTTCCAAAATATTAAGTCTAAATTGTTTTTACTTTTTTCTCTATAAATTGTGAATTGTTTTGTTTCCAGCATGCTGTGTACAAGCTGGCTCTCCGTCTTCCCATTGCTCTGCCACTTGGGGATATCAAAGGTCTCACCCCCTTCGATGACCTGGCTGATAAAATCCACTACTTGTTTGCCCAGGCTGGTGCAGGTAAGCAAGAGCTTATCCTTTAATATGAAATAGACTGGAAGTAAACTTTAGCGGGATTCTAAGGAATTAAACCTTTTTTCTTCCTCCACAGCTGAATGCAGCTTTGTCAAAGACACACTGACCACATTCAACAGCAGGAAATACAAGAACCAGATGCCCCTGTCTTGCTACCAAGTTCTGGCACAGGACTGCACCGATGAGCTGAAATTCATGGTTCTGCTTAAGAAGGATCACATTGAACAGAACCACATCAATGTGAAAGTTGCTGACATGTAAGTGTCCATTAAAACAAGAAACAAACTGTGGTTTTCATCCACAAGCTGACCAAATTAAATAACATTTTCATTTCTGCATTTCTAGTGATATTGATCTGTACCCAAAGAACACTGATGTGATTGTGAAGGTCAACGGAATGGAAATACCCATCAACAACCTGCCATACCAGCATCCAACAGGTTTCTGTACACATTCATTCCACCCAAGGATTATGTGATCTCATACTGAAACATTTTATTTTCCCAATATTTCACAGTTAAATAGTTTGCATGTATTTGAATTGGCTTGAAGTAAACTCTTTTGATCATGCTTTGTTCTTACAGCCAAAATCCAGATCAGGCCAAAGGGTGAAGGCATCTCTGTGTACGCTCCTAGCCATGGTCTTCATGAAGTCTACTTTGACAGGAACTCATGGAAGGTAAATGTAAAAATAAACATATTTTGCAGGAATATTTACTCTGTTGACTAATTTGGCAGGTGCTGTATATATGATAGTCAGTGAAGTCTGGTTTGATCTTGTCATGCAGGTTAAAGTTGTGGACTGGATGAAGGGACAGACCTGTGGACTCTGTGGTATGGCTGATGGGGAAGTCAAGCAGGAGTACCGCACACCATATGGACGTATCACTAAGAGTGCAACCAGTTATGCTCATTCCTGGGTTCTTCCAGCCGAGAGCTGCAGAGACACCACTGGTGGGAGAGACATAGTTCATAATATATTAAGCTTTAAGGCAACATCACTGAACATGGTTGAACCAAGTCTTTAAATGATTCACTGAATCCATCAGAAAAACACTTATCATTACTCTCCTCTTACAGAGTGCCGTATGAAGCTTGAATCAGTGCAGCTGGAGAAACAGGTAAACATCCATGGCCAGGAATCCAGATGCTACTCTGTTGAGCCTGTGCTGCGCTGTCTGCCCGGCTGCTTCCCTGTAAAGACCACTGCCGTCACTGTTGGCTTCCACTGCCTGTCTGCTGGTGAGTTTGCAAGAAATTACAGCTGATATAAATGCCAGAATATGGAAATTTGGAGCGAAATACACACCTACTAAATACTGTGCTTCTCTCACTTGTTTAGATTCTGCTGTGAGTCGCTCCGAGAGTCTGAGCAGCGTCTACAACGACAGTGTTGACCTGAGGGAAACAGCAGAAGCCCACCTAGCCTGCAGCTGCACTGCTCAGTGTGCTTAAAAACTTTATTCTGTCAGTGAGACATCATATCTGTGTTTTGAATGTAATTTTAAATAAACCGCAACTTCAAAGAAGCTTTCCTAAAATTATTTCATGTGCACAAAACATAATAAAAAATGTTCCCTCATCAATTATTGACCTTTGGCCTACTGGAAAAAGATCACTTATCTTACAGATCAGCCGACGTGATGGCAGCTGAAACTAGCCAAACAGAATTAAAATGAATAGATATGTGTGATTTAAGAATGTTCAGATTACATTATATTGAGAATATATTGAGCAAAAATTGTTGTTTTATACTTTTTAAAGAACAGTTTTGGAGGTTATTATCATTAAAGACTGTATCTGTGAAAGGCTCCATATAGACACCTCCACAGAAAAAACTGGTTTCATTTTTATATTTCCAAACAATACTCTCATTAATTCAGAGTTAGAGCTACATTCTCCTGTAGCCTGTAACTTACTTTGCAGCTCAATAAAAGAAAACAAAATCACTCCTGTAAAAAATCTGCAAATATTAATCAATAACAATGTTGTTGGCCAATCTCACAAGATTATTCAGCTCAAAAAGCAACTCTGTCCGGCCACAAAGGCAAATAACAAAGTAGTTCAATACAGTACTTACCTCACTGATAAACATTCCTGTTGAATAAACGCTTAACTGTGTGGCTAACCTCAGTGGGCTCCATTTTGATGTACATACCAATGAACTGGAGGGGACAGTTGTTGCAGTTTTGTTGAGCGGTGACTCAGAATTGTTTCCAACAGAAATTAATAAAGGTCAAATGACAAAATCTGGTGTTTCAAGGATGTATAATGAATGTTTTAAGAATATAAACTTGTATAGAATACATCATGTCACAATCCTGTGGTAAATAATTATTCTACTCTATAAATATAAAGCCACTAAAAATAAACATGTTAATTTTTTAAACATGGTTAGAGGCATTTACATTCATATTGACATCAGAGGGGTCTACCCTCAGGGTCAAGGTCCATCTTCACATTGTGTGATCTTTATAAGTTTTCTGCCTTTTTTCCCATTTAACAGCATCAAAACACAACATTCTCCTTCTAATGTAACTGTAACAGTCAACTACATTTCTATTATAAACTACATACATACTTCATATCTCACCCAGTCTTCTTATTGCATTCAGTGGAACTGCAGCATTAAATCTACATTCTAAAACACTGTGCTCATTGAAAAGTGTAACATGATCAGGGAAACGGTAGAGCTGTGATAAAGCAACATTTAGGGACGCTAAGGTGCAAGGCTGACCCTCCACAAATGCTAACCAGCATCTGGGACACATGATCTTTTGTGGGACACTTGCATTGCCAAAATTTATCAGCCTTAAAAAAAGGATCCTAGATATAAGATATGAGAGCAAAAACAAGTTTTACAGAACCACATAAATAAGCACCCACATTTTTCACATAGTCTAAAAATAAAACAGGAAAATATTAAAAATACAAAACAATTAGATTACAAATTTTCTCCAAGCCACACGCAGTACAGACTTCCAGCAGCTAACCAGTTTGTCTTCAACCGTCAACACCTACTTAGTCATTTGACAGTCTCTCTGCAAGTGTTTGGCATTTACAATTCAGGTATTCTGAAAAATTCGAAATAATTTTTAGGATTCATGTTGAGCTGTTCTTCTCATTTGCGAGTGTGTGGTTGCTGTGGTCTTCCCTGTC
>JAUZTA010000025.1:14090628-14109465 GCA_034780835.1 Ctenochaetus striatus
TTATCTAAATTTTTATAGCAGGTCAAACATACCTATCTAGTGATACGAGATTTGTAAGGCATGTTAGGTGCACAATACCAATTCCAGTTGTGTCTTTCACACATTTTATAACATTCACAGCCCATATGTTTTTTATATTGTAAAGTGTGCCTTGCGAAGTATTATTGTGTGAACAGGCCCCATTTTAACAATAAGTGGACTAGGATTTTCTTTAAAAACCTCTTCTGGTTAAGTTTTATCTTATTTTAAGTCAAAAATTGTATTTATCATTAAATTTTAGACATTTGTTTTTACTTTTGGACTCTACAATCTGAACCTGCAATCCCCCAGTGATTTTCCATTATCCCTCTAGCTTAATGCAGAGGATTAGGTGCCTGGTGAGCACATTGTCCACCCTCCATGTACGTGACTCCACTGTGTTGGGCTAGTGAGAAAACACAGAGACAGTCCAGTTTGGTACAATAACACCAACTACAGCACAACTTAAAAACACAAGTCTGAACTGTCATTTCGGCCAGTTACAACGGCGCTGCAGACAAACTACTGTTGTACAGTTTTATAGGATATACAGCAAAAATTGAAAGTAAATGCAACCCGATATTTTCTGAGAATACCTGCTCCACTTTGAGACATTAATTGGATAAAGGGAATGTGTCTAATCCTTCATTACCTTCACTTGTCGACTCCATTCTTGACGCTGTGTTCACAGTGTCCCCAAATAGGCAGTAGCGAGGCATTTTGGTGCCAACCACACCAGCCACAACAGGTCCTGGCAGAGCAAACAGAAGCTATTAAAAGCAATATTTTTGGTGGATAATAATTTTACACTGATTGTGAATATAAACAACCTGCTAAAATAAGAACTAAAACTGTAATTTCACACATTAAATGGGGAGCTTATCCAAACAATATAGGAGAATTCTCTGATGCAAAAGGCACATGATCAAAATCAGAAGGGAAAGTAATAGTAAAAGTAATATGTTATAATAAGTCTTCATACAAAAAAATGTTTCCTTTCTACAGTCATGTGCTGCTATAAGGACAAACAAATGGATTTTTTGTACAGACTTGTCAGATAAACTGATAAATGTCCACAGTACCTGAGTGGATGCCAGCGCGAATCTTTAGCTGTGTGTTGGGTTTGTGAGGGATCTTGAAAGTGCGGCAGACACTGACCAGATCAAGAGCCATGCTGGCGATCTCTCCAGCATGGTTGATGCCATTTTCTTGAGGGACCCCAGAGACCACCATGTCTGGAGGGTTAGCCAATATTTCATAAAAAGAGGTGATGCAGGAAGAGGGAACAAGAGATTAACTGATGATCAAATGTCAAAACACAATTAAATACAACTAAGGCAGTAAATCAGTTATTGTTTTTACCTTTTAAATAATGAATTTCAGCTTTGTATTAGTCTGTCACCTTTCTTTGTCCTTATTTTCAAATTGGTATATTTGAAAAATCTATTTTCAATGGTGCTTTATTGAAGACAAACTATCTGTGACAGTAGTTCAATTCAGTTTATCATCCTTACTTACAAGCATCGCCTATTGTCTCCACTTTGTAGACATCATAATTGTCTATAATGTCATCAAAGGTGGTGTAGAGCTGATTGAGGAAGTCTACGACCTGGTGGGGCGTGCTGGCACCAGACAGCTGAGTAAAGCCAACAATATCACTGTCACAGGGGATTAAAACAGAGTTAGTCTTTTCATTTATTTTTGAAGCAGTTTTGCAGTGCATGTAACATACCATAATAGTATAGGGAAACAGCAACAGTTTTATGTAAATGTATCCCTTTTATTAGTTATGATTATGAACTAGGGAAATGTCCATTAAAAACTCTACGTAATGAACTTGCTTTTCACAGCACCTACCTGAAGTAGACGGTGGCGTTGGAGAAACTCTGAGCCTCCGCTGTTCGACCTTGACGAAGGTCATCCGCCACTGGTTTTGGTAACATACCTGCACAGAAATGTTGTGACTAAAATATGTTTGCTGAAAACTTCCACCTGTGTGGCAATGGGTGGGAATGATGAAGCTACCACGTCACCACTAGATGGCAGTAAACACATTTGATTGTGTCTTTTAGCACTTCAAGATCAACATCTCAAGAGAAGGTGCAGTAACATTGACAACATTGCCTCAAACAACTTTCAACCTATGCTGCATGGGGATATGTAGATGTTGGAGATAAGAAGTGAGCACAAATTATAGCTTACCTTTTATGACTCCTTACATAATGAGTTACAGACGAGTTACAGCCCTGCTTGCTCATGATATATCAGTGTTATCTCTGTGAGGCAAGTTCCTGAGGGCTTTACCTGCCTGATAGCATGAGTCTGCTCGGGGTCAACCATTTAAGCCATGCAACTCTTTAACACTGACTTACTGTACAACAGCCGATCGGTCTTCTGTTTCTCCTGAAGAAGGTCCTGCGTTCTCTCTGCAACAATGGCCTCCAGATGTTTGCTGTATTTCTCCATCTGCACACATTAAGATTCTGTTTGCAATTCAGATGACATGCATAGCATTTCTATAAACAAATTCCAGAATGTAGGTTTTTAACCAAATTTGTCTCATATTTGGAATTCTTCTAATACAACATGGTAGATTTAATACATTCTAGGTATCTACACCAGTGTTATTCTGTGCTAATTTTACCATTTTTTAGTGTGTTATTACCAGATTCATCATCATGTCCACTGGGCTGACTTTGTGTGGGTTCATTTTGTCGAGCATCTTCTTCACCTGCTCAAATGTGGGCCTCATGGTGGCATTGTGAGACCAACACTTCTTAATGAGCTAGAGAACAGGGCAACATCTCATTGTCTATATGTTCATACAGTAACATGCCTATGACATATGATGCTAATCTAACATTTACATTTTTATTTACACAGTTCTGGCACTATATGCACATGGGACAGACCTCGCAGTAGTCTCCCTGACTGGGACAGTCAGTATCGGCCTTCCCTGCCTGGAGTTCAGGCAGAGGGGGGCGCCACATGAGATCCATCCTCACTCCCTCAGCCTGGTCCTGCTAAAGAGGACTGCTGGTTATGAAGCAAAGATCAAAAGAACTCTGAAGGTTGTAATCTTAAGCGAGGGCTGTCATACTCACTGAAATGAGGTCAGAGCGAGTTGCAATCTCGACCAGAATCATGGAGTAGCTGAGGAGAGGAGGGAAACACAGAGAAAGGATATTATTTCCCAATTTTTCCAAATGCAGTCTTAAGAATCAACACTTTTACAAAGACACAGATGTCCACCATGTGAAAATTTCCACATCTTTGACATACATTTAATATGGTTCAATCATTGCAATACAAATTTAACTGCATGTACTGTAACCCAAACACACCTGTAGACATCTGCTGCTGGTGTCATGTTGGAGCA
Organism: Ctenochaetus striatus; assembly: GCA_034780835.1. Classification (NCBI taxonomy): domain Eukaryota; kingdom Metazoa; phylum Chordata; class Actinopteri; order Acanthuriformes; family Acanthuridae; genus Ctenochaetus; species Ctenochaetus striatus. The sequence continues at coordinate 14,094,026 of JAUZTA010000025.1, forward strand.
GCTTCCAAGCATGACCTCTGGTGCACAATATATGCGATTAATATCCCGACAATCAAAGCCATTGCTGACAAATTCAAAGTCCTCCTTTCTGTAGGCTGTGAGCCCGTAATCTAAAGTCAAACATGGAAAAATAAGGATTACAGGGGGCAGGATGTAGTTTTTCACTTTGCCTCAGTAGCAACATTGGAGATGTAGTAAGTGGCTGAATAGCGCTATAAATCTCATAAAGAAATGTTGACCTAGTAATATTATGCAAAGAGAATGATAGCAGAAGTGTGAGTGCTGAAAACAGAATAGAAGAACAACAAAGCACTGTGACTTGATCTGGAACACTGCAGATTGAAAAAAAGGGTCTAGGATCATATGTTGTTACCTGAGATTTTGCAAACCCAGCGATCATCAGTAACACAGTTTCTGGAGTGAAGTCTCCCATGAAACACTTTGTGCTGATGGAGATAAGACATCCCACGGGCGATGTCAGTGGCAAAGGACAGTCTGTATTGGGAGAGAAACCACTTTGATATTATTGTTCATGTGTTCTATCAGGTCATACCTCGTCCAAAAGACAAATATAAAGCCACCTGCAATGCATCATGGTCTATGGTCTATTAAATCTTTTCTATGACAGATTTTTGCTTTGTGCGATTGTTGAATTGTTGTATAGAATATTGAGTCTGGAAAGCATCCATCCTCATTGCTGATCTGAGTGACTGACACAAAAATCTAATCTTTGATCACATCATGTTGATATGTTGTGGCCTGTTATCTGCTCAATAAAAAATAACACGCTCAGCAAAAATTCCTCATCTAATCAACAGTGAACATGGATCACACCATGATTCTAATGTAGAAATTATAAAAACAGAAGAAAAAAAAAAAAAAAGATCAGAATATTTCAGCGTGTTAAAAATATTGAGCTCTACGCTGAAGAAACCTTCCTCACCTGAAGCCCCAGTTGATGGGGATGTCATCATTCAGCAGTACATCTGACAGGCTTCCTTTGGGGCAGTACTCTGTGATGATGCTGACGTAGGGAACCTCAATGGAACCACCAATGAATTTGCACAGATTGGGGTGGTCCAGTTGCCTGTGGTCAATATGAAAAAAATTCATGAGCTGCAGAAGTTGCCGCCTCATTTTAGAGGCAAGACCTTCTTATGTCAGTAGATAACAGTTGTTTTCTTTCCCTCTGCAGGATTTTGCTCACCTAACTTCTTTCACCTCCTTCCTGATGGTCTTAGACAGGGTGAAATGTTTATTCTGAATGCGCTTCACTGCCACCGTCCTCCCATCACTGCAACACAGTCAAGATCATCAAATAATTAAGGGGAACGTTTTTCTATTTTTTTAATTGAACTGACAACCAAGACATTGAATGAAATAAAGAAAGTAGGACAATATCTAAATGACTATATCACTTAACTTTACATGATATTACTTTATTATTACTTCATATTATTTCATAACAATATTACTAATATATTACAAATTTTTTTATTCTGCTTAGATATTGCTCATAATTTAAGGTATGCAAAATCACTTCTTTTTATATTTGTATATTATTTCTATTATATAAACCTTACTTTGTATTTAAATATAAGACATGTACTCTGTAGCTTTTACATACAAGCATATATATTCTATGAATTTAATTAAAAGAATTTGTCTGTTTTACTACAGTATCCCCCTGTGTGTCTCTGTGCTGCTGTAATGGGAATTTCCCCTTGAAGATGATCATCAAACCTTATTTTCACAACTTTACAGCGCTGATCCATACATTATAGTCGATATTTTATTCATCCATACAGAAAAAGAATAAGGGACCAAGGCAGTGTGTTTTACTACAACAGTCAAAAAACAAACTTTCTTTTACTTCCTTTCATTATATTTCTGATTTATGAGCTTTTCTTTTAATCAACTTATACTGAGGTTTCTCACTAGATGCCCGGCTGGATGAAGCCCTGTTTGAAGGAGGTGTTGAGAGCGGTACACACGGTCACATCAGTAATTCGACTGACAGTGGAGTTGCTTTTGAAGCGCTGCAGGCTGGTGGTGCTGCCTCCGCCCATGAGGTACGCTCTGCCTGCAGACACCAAACAGTTAGGCACTCATGTCAGACACAGGCTCAGTTTACTCAAGAGCAGTTTGGGGCATCTCTACTTCTGAGCTGTAAAAGTGGTTAAATCCAGGTCACTGGATGAATGTGTTAAATAAATGAATAAAAATATTATACCAAAGATGTACACTAATTAAAATACCTTCAGCCCTGATCCACTTTTACATACAAATTTAATTTGGGAATCCAGTTAACATAATTGCAATATACGTAAGAGATGGAACAGGAACTAAATCAATAATATCAGTTTTCTCTGGAAATATGTTGTCTTTTGACAGTTGAGACATTTTACCAAATATTATGCTCTTGTAGTTGATGATCCAGCTTTCATCCCAAAACATCCTCTGTTTCTGGTACTGGAGCCACTGCGTGGAGGAAATTAGGATAAACATTAGTGCATGAAACATCTCCTGTGTTTGTGTGTGTTTGTGTGTTTGTATGTGCATTGCAAACACTGACCACCATGGTGAGGATGAAGCCGCTGCTAAAGAGAGCGACTGGAAGTCCGATGGCCACCTTAATGGTGATGGACATCGGGCAGATGCCACAGTCTGCAGGACAGTTCAGGCAGTTCTCCTCCAGCTCGCAGACGTCGTCCCCACACACTGAAAAAAATCTTCATTTTAGGCTTCCTTTCACTGAAGAAGTACTCAGATCTTTATCTTAAGTAAATCAACAAACCACACTGTAGAAACATTATTTTTACAAGTAAAGACTTGCAGCAAAAGTTCTGTCAGTGCGTCAGAAATTTGATTTTGCAAAAAGTAAATGCACTAATTCAGTAGAGTTTTCCATTTCAGAATAATGTATATTAAATAATTTAAGAGGAAGAAGAGGTGATGCTAACTTTGACTGTTTTTTATACAGTTTGTGAATTTCCAGCCAGGGATCAATAAGCTCATTCATAGTAAATCATTTGTAGATTCAATTTTACATTAGCTTGAATACACAAAGTAACTACAATTATAAAGTAAATGCAATTACGTAATAGGATAAAGTAACAGAAAATGAAAAAATTCTAATTCAAGCTAAATGTGAATTAAGATGTGATAAACACAAATGGAAAAAAACGACAAATGGCAAGAGCAATTAGGTAAACATTAATAATAAATATTAGTAGAAAAGCATGCATACATTTCTCCTACAAACCATAATAAGTTAAACTTCAGCAACTTTTTATTGTTTTGTACAAATACAGCGTAAGTAGATTAAGCCTGGGCAGCAGAGGGATCACTCAACACGCCCTTATCCTGCACACCAAAAAATGGAAGCTTCACCACTGTTTGCAGACTGACCTTGAGCACTGACAACAAGCACTTTGGACTCCAGGGCTGCGTGCATCTGCCCTATTTTGATATGAGCAATGACTGAGGTGACTCCTACATGGATCAGCACCACCTGTATGACATCACAACACACTTTTACTGTGGAGTCAGTCTGTATATCAATAGGATCAAGGGTTACTGTAAATAAAACAATGGTAAACCTTCCCTTACGAAAAGAAATGAAATAAAATTGTTGTGCAAATGATTTATACCATTGACTTTTGCTACAGCTTAAAAAATATATATGTACAAATATGACAATCCCTGAGAGAACTGACCCATTGTGACCCAAAAATTCATTTAAACAATCAGGAATCAGTCAGAGCTGAAGATGTATGTATGTGCCAGTTGGGTAAGGAGTTTCTTATGTCTGTTGAGGAGTGTTTAAGACAATTTTAACCACAACAATAAAACTTAATTTAAATTACATTTGTTTTTTACTCAGCTGCCTGTACTTACCGTCTGGTTTATCTTGTAATTTTCTGCTAAGAGACAGGTAATTACATCCTGCTGCCATGTTGTATCATGACACAACATAACAGACTGCAGACTTTGATCATGACTTTAATGTTTTGGCAGGTTTCTAAGATGAATTCCCCAGACAGCAAACTTTAAGATGAACATCAGCCTCTCTTTCCCCAAAAAAATGTTCCTTCTTGGTACTGTTAATGAAAAATCACAGTTTGCCAATGATTTAAATTGAAGAAGATGACTTTATTTAGAGATTTTTGTTTGTATTCATAACAATGCTTGAAAATTTGGATTTTGCACGTATTGAAATAACATGGGGGCTGAAAGAAATACTACAAATCTTCTCCAACCCTCAACACATGCTATAAATTACCAAGTTCCTTTTGAAGAGTTTTGTTTAGGCTGGCTCACCTTTGATGTCCAGTATTTCTGAGTCATCTTGCCAGCTTTGGATACAGTGTGAGTCACTATTTTACCATCGTCAGGGATCCACGGGCCACAGATTCCACCTTGTTTCTAAGGAGAGACAAATCAACATTTTGGAGAGGTTTTAATTTAAAATGTGCCCTTGGAGAGTGCACTCATGCTGGTGTTTGTATAGTTGTTAGGGTTTAGCGAGTTGCACTCATTTACACATTGATCTATCTTTCCTTCTTTAGAAAAGTTAAAGGAAAAAAAAAATCTACAAAAGATGCCACCACAGCTCTGGCATCATCTAAAGATCATATTTGTTCACTTCAGTTTTCTTGTTATGAGGCAGAGAAGATGATGACAGTGTGGATCAGATGTGTTGGGATAAATTAAGCTAGTTTGTGTACAACACGCAGCTGGGTACCCACCATGAGACCGAGGGGACACGAGTGGATGTTAGCATGATAGACACAGCAGTTCATTTCATTAGCATTGTTCCAGTTTGCCGGGCACTCGTGTTCATGACAGAACCTCTTTGCTTCTGACGCATTACTGCAGGATAGAAAGGGATGGAAGACAAATAAATGAATTAAAAAGACCCCCTCTTGATGGTTTCAAACAAAAAAACTAATGATTAGCATGTTTTCCTTAGTGTTTAAACTTGAAAATGAAAGCAGGTTTTAGTCTGAAATAAGATGTTTTATCAGACAGATAGAAGTAATTTATTATGGGAACTATATTGATTAAATTACTTGCTTATAAATGTTCAGTTGTGATTGTTTCAGATACACATCATTCCCAGCTTTGTGGTAGTAAAGCTGTAGGCTATGCCAGTGCAACTCTGTGTATATGTGTGTGTGCGTGTCTGTATGTAAATATTGTGTTTTTTTAGTACTGTAGTCTCTAATGATCAGGAAGTATTATCCCAGTTGCTTTTCCCTTAATTTTTCCCAGCAACCTCATACTAAATATTTACATAAGAATATTTTGCTAAGTTTGTTAATCTATGTAAACATTTGTGTGTGTTTTCTCTTTAACTGTTTATTTCCGGTTTAAATACCAGTAATCCACTACTCTAGCGTGGTCCGAAATCTTTGTGGGGACCCATAAAGTGAGGGTTAGGATTATGCTGTGATTACTATGTTACATGTTAGGTTTAGGTGTTCAGTTGGTAAGGTTAAGATCAGGGTGAGGTCCCAAAAACACAGATGTCAATGGGCGTTTGTGTGTGTGCGCGTGTGTGCGTATGTGTGTGCGTATGTGTGTGCGTGTATGTGCGTGTATGTGTGTGTTTGTGTTCTGGGCATGGTAGACGCTTAGGATTGCAGGTGCTTATGTAACACACTCACCTGAACTGGAAAATCTTGTTCCTGACTGAGTACTCATAGAAGGAATCTGAGGCCGTCACCGTGTACGAGACATTGAACTCTTCCCCATTGGTTACTTTCTCTGGAGGACGCTGGACCCAGGCCATCTCCAGACCTTTGATCCCACACATGTCACATATACGCATGAAGTAAGGTATACTGTTCTCCACCTGCTCCACCTGCTCTGTCAATGTAACTAATTCTAAACAAATGTAATAAACTTGGGTTCTCAAACTATGTATGACAGATGTTCTATGTCACATCTACATTTGTACTTGAAATATATTTGTTTGTTATAAAATTACAGTGTAGCGATAATCAAATTTATTAAGTGTGTTTTTAAGTTTCTTACCACATAATTAAATATGTACATAACAAAATGTACATATCTGTGTCCGTGTACATATGCATCTGAGCTGAACCGATGAACATCTGAGCTGAACAGACCATTGTAGCAGAAAAGAATGCTGTTTTTCATATTTTAATTGGGATCGTGAACTCAGAGGGCATGGCATTGTTATGCATTCTATTCTGCACTTTGGCAAACCAATAAAAACAGGTCCTCAACCCATTTTATGTCCTGACTAAAAGTTTGCAAAATGCTGCTGTGAACAAGGTCTCCTGCCTTTTTGGCCATCAGAGGACAATCATTTGATTTTGCAGTAAATAGTTACATGAATCACTCAAAACAACTAAAGATCAGCTGTTTCAACTGCAATTTAACACTTAAACAGAGAGCTAGAAAGACAAATAAATAGATAAAAACTCACCACCACAGCTAATCATGTTGTAATCATTTGGACTGTTGATGGGCCAGCAGTCATACTCTGTGTTGTCCAGATCATGCCAACAATTTACTCCCTGCAGGCAAAACAGGAAGCTCTTTTATATAAAGACAGTTTTTCTACATTTAAGCTAAAAAATAAACATTAAGTTTTTTGATCAGTCAGTCAAGGCATAGCAGGTGCTTTGGTAGCTTTATGTCAAAATAATAAAAAGCAAAATCAATGAACAGCAGTTGACAACATCAGCCTCACTAGCAAAACTACTGCAGCACATAAATGCAAGAATCACAAAAAAATCTTTTATTTAACATTGGTAACAGATTTTTTAAGAATTGAAGAAATCTGCACCACAACAAGCTGGCAAGCAACCCAGCAATACACAGAAAGACCACAAGCTCATGCCCGCAGCAACAAGTGTTTCTGACAAGACAACAAAAGCAAGGGGGCTTCCTCAGAAATCCATGAAATTGTGAATATTACACACTCTGATTACACAGAAGTTTATATTCTTTTCTCTGTGTGATGCAGCCAGAAGACAATCCATCCCCCTGCACTCATACCACATCATTAAGCCCATTAACATGTTAAATATAAGTCCACATTTCCTGTTTTTTTAGTAGTACAGTTATAAATCATTTTTTATGTGAGAACTTACCAGCAGGAAACACAGGTAAAGAGATGCTGCTGCTGTCTGTAGAGCCATGAGGAGGTTTGCTGCTGTGGCTGGACCACCAACTCTGAACTGACTGACTGACTGACCGACTGGATGACCAAACCTCTATGTGAGTGTATGAGTGTGTGCATATGTGTGTGTGCCCTCAACACAACTGAAATACCCCTCCTCAAATGTTTTTATGCTTAAGGCCCACCCTTTCTCCTGTCTCTAATTGTCCAATCAGCAGAAGAGGCTCTCCAATCACAGTTTGATCTGGTACTCGTTCACAAGGTGCTTCAGCTCACCTTCACCATCCTACAGGTCAGAACTACCCACAAGTCTCTGCTGCACCTTAACTGACCAAGACACCATTCCTTCTGTTTTAAAGTTGATTTTGTTAGCTTGCAACATAACCTTCTTTTTAGCTAAAACAAGACCTCTGTCTTAACCCTAAGCTAATTGAACCTTAACCACTTTGTTTTCAACACTACGCGAAATATGATACCAAAGTATGCAGGCATTTATTTTGGTAATTGTGTTGACTTTCAACTCTGGAAGACATGATTGTAAACCCTTTAATATTACTATAGTTTATAATTTACAGAGTGATTGAACAGGTAATAAGAAGTTATTTAGTGTGTTAAAAAAATAATTTATTACCAGCAACAATTACTTGTTTAGTAGTGTTTGGATTAATAATACAGATAAACACAACCTATGTTGAATTTATTTGTGCAGTAGTTTAAGGTTGTGTTAATTTTGAGTAAATTATGTGCTGTTGGATAGTTTAAGCTGCAGAAGAAGCATCATATTCTATAAGAACACAATTTCTTTGTAGCGTCAACATTTTTATGAGAACAAAAAAAAATGCTTTTCAGCCCAGAAAAACAGTCCTGTTTCAGCATTATCGTTTTTAAAAAGTTTATTAAGCTTGTGAAATAAGAGGGTTTTCTAAAGCCAAAAGAGTGAAGAAGAGTAAAGAAACTGATTCACCGTCATCAGAAGGAGCAGTAACCACCTAATTTTTTTTTCCAGAATAGTATTTGAGTAAATGTGCTTAGTCACAATTCACCTATAATTATTGGCATTTAGCTTACAAAACAAGATCATTTTTTCTGTCTTAGTGTCAACAGGAAGCATTAGCTGCTTAGATTACAGGCGCCAGACCAGTGACATTTTGCCTGAGTACAAACATACAGAAACAATGCCTTTAGTGTATTAATATGACCAGATGATAGCCTTTACTTATGAGCTCTGTTTTTTTTCTTATCTATCTAGAGAAGTCAAACATGTCATTTTATAGCATAAAATTTTTTAACTTGAATTTTCTGGATCTTTCAGGATCTGATTGTAATGGAGTTTTACCTTTATAGACACAAGAGGTGTTTATGTAACATTAGGTCCTGTGTAATGATTTTTTTTATTTTCTTTGCCTACATGTGTTCACCCTGGTATTAAGACCAAACCAAAAGACAGCATCTCTGAACATCTGTGAAATTTAATTGGCTTTTCAAGAATGCATAATTACAGCACAGCTGTAGAGAAAAAAAAAAGTTCTCCCACACCACACAGTTTACAGTTCATGTTTTTGGGAACGTAAAACCAGAGTGGCAGGCAGCAGTCACGACAGGTCTACAGAGGGGCTCTACTGAGAACATGCAGCCAACGCTACAGTGCAGCATGTTTTTAATGGAGTCCACATGATTTTAATCAAGTCAAACCTCAACCTTAAACATAAACTGAATGTAATTTACAACCTGAGTAGTTTTCTATGAGCAAAATGTGCAGTGCTGAGTTGTTTCTTCTGCTGCCAAAGGATGCTGGTTGTGTTCGGGGAATTAAATCCTGAGTGGAATTTTACTGCATAAGTAATACATGGGATCAGGAATGTTGTAAAAGCAGGTTACCTAGAGGAGTGTTCAAATCAAGGACCTCCAAACTGAAGCAATTTAGACTACAGACCTTCATTTGATATATTTAGTCCCAAGGGACCCCATCCAATAAAATGTTTTGCTTTTATATGTTTTATTACAATGTGCCGTGTAAAATCCATAAACAAAAGTCTAACATTCTGTCATTTTGTCCGGGTGAAAATTAATTATTCCCCCATGTTTGCTTGGGACCCTTGAGGTTCCCCAGATCCGTCTTCGGGATCATTGACCTATAGAAGGAGGCAAAATAAAAACTGCTGTCGGTTTGTGGCTGCAAGGAGTTAAAGTTTATGAACAATAGGCTCACATTTACTGCATGTTGGCTTCGGTAATTAGAGAGTACATTTGAGACTTTAACAGGACTCAGAAACAGGGTGTATGCCGTATTAAATAGCATACATTTAAAACAAATAGATGCTTGCAATATGCAGTTTATATATAAGTTATCAAACATATTCTAATATTTAACTGTATACTTTCTGCAGCTCTCAACCTTTTCCAGATGGTAATAATAAAATTAATTACATAGGTGACAATTACAGGACAATTCAAACTGTGGCGGCTAACCGAACTGATTAAAGAAAACCTAATGTGAATAATTCAAATCATAAAACATTGATGTGGTTATTGTACTGTACAGTCTAATTCAGAGAGGGCTCTTTTTCCTCAAGCTTAAGAGCAATTTCTGTTTTTTCTCTAGCTCTCTGGCTAATAATTGATTTGACAGAATGGAAACTTAAGGTCACACACTAATTGGCCCGAATAGAGTAAATCACCATAAGTGGCAGCTCTTCAGCACATGAAATCTCAGGCAAGAGTACTTCATCCTCCACTGACTGCGATGAAGGAGAGTTAGAAAAATCCTTCAGTTTTTGTTTGTAAGTGCACTAACAACTCCACTGCAGTGTCATCAGAGGTTTTCAAACTTAGCCTTTATCAGTGACAGGTATTTTCATTCAAATGCAAGAGACCGTCTGACTCAGTCAAACAGGATTTACAAGTAATTTAATGTTCTGGTTTGGCTAACGTGGGTGCTGAGTGGGTGGTGTTTGCAGCATTCATAAAATACAGCCAGTCTAGCCGTGTGAATATGTACAAATGCTAATATTAGCATGGTAGCATGCTCACAATGACAAAGCTAGCATGTAGATCTTTGGCTGGTGTAATGCTCACCATGTTTGGCATGTTAGTTTGGTAAGAATTATTAACTGGCATTACAAACAAAGCACAGCTAAGAATTAATCGAATTTCATTGCTGGTTTTCCAGGTATTTGGTCAAAAAACTGGACAATTTAAAATTTTGACCTGACGGTGCTGTCAGGAAAGTGAGGGAGTCAAAGAGACTCAGTCGATCACTAAAAATGCTTAGGGCTCGTCGTCTAAAAATTTGTACAAAATGCTTTACCAATCCATGTGTCAGCTACATGTTGGCATATATTGCCAGATATGTAAGATATTTGACCTTCTGGTGGCACTAGATTAAAGATCAGGGTATAACTAGCATCACAAGAATTAGGATTAGGATTAGGATTGTAATGGCAATTCATTAGTATAAGCAGAGATATGTAGTCTGGTTCAAAGTGCTGTTTTAATCCATTAATGACATTGCCACGAGCCCCATCACTAAAAATTTAGTGAATGCCAGAATATTAATAAAATTGTTAGGTAAGATTACATTCTTCATATTATTCATGTGTTTTGAAACTCTTTTGGTACTTTGAGAGAATCATATCAACTGTGAGCTTGTTGTTTCTGTAATATATCCTGTAATATTATCAGATGGAATAAAAAAAACACATAGTACAGATTATAATCTTTAACAAAAAAACAGAGGGCTCAAAAAGTGCCATTTATATGATTTTAAAAATCAAACAGCTTAAAAGTTAGACAACACAGGAATGTCCACAACTGCTTTCAGTTCAAGAAAGAAACACGACCACTTCAGTTGTAAACCTTTCTCATCACTGTCATGTGGCATTCTTACATCCCAAAATACATTAAAAAAAAAACATCTTTAATGGAGGTCATGTCCTTTACAGCAGGGGTGGCATAAATACTGTACAGCAGGTTACAGAAAAGTCATTTGAACCCTGTCATGATTTAGCAATGAAGTCGTCAGAGCGGCCGGTTGGGTGTGGGAGGGGCAGGTTGGGGGTTATAGCATACGTGTGTGAGGGTAGTTATTCAGTCTATTCAGTCATATCCTCTTCAGTTCCAGCAAGAACGCAGCATACACTGAGCCGTTGTACCAGCATACCTCCAGTGTGTCGCAATCATTTTACAACCCCTGCTCCGTCAGGTGAATGGCTGTTTCATCAGAGCAGACAGCAGGCATTCAGAGAGTTGAAGCGGATGCATCATAATGCTAACGGGAAAACAAGTTTGCCTGTATGAGGTGCTGCTGGCGGGAGTTTATCAGTCTGATTAGGTGAACTGATAAAAGACGATGGATGAGACAAGAAAAGAGTTACCCTGTATTTATTACCCAGAGGCAAGAGTGCCTAAAACAGAAAGCAGGGTGTAAACAAGCTTAAACTGCTTGATAATGCAGCTGAAGTCACTTTATCTCTTGAAAGGATCTTACTTGGTGTAAAAGCAGATCCATAACATTCAGCAGTTTCCAGGTTTTTAGCTTAAAAACAGGAAATAGTCTTAAAAACTGCGTCCTACCCAAGCAAACCTACAGTTTTATAGTACCTGACTCTAAACAAGCTACATTTCTTGACTGGATCGTGCATTGCAGTACTGCTTCCTAAAAAGCTACACAGTAAGTAAACCCACAGGATTACGCAATCAGATGTACACAAGTTTATGTTTGGGGGAGGGTAAAGTCATCCTTTGCAGGTTTTCCAGCAAATTTCACAGGAAATGTACTGCTGCCACTGGAGAGCATTGGTATCCAAGTTCAAATTGTCCACAGGAATGTGATGAGGAAGACAACAAGAGCAGGATGAATCAGCAACAAGAATCTCCCACTACACACAAACAAGAATCATGTCCAAGAAACTGTAAAATCCTTAAAAAAAATGGGGAAAGCACAACTTTGCGTTTATTTAGGAAATTGCAAGTGCATGAAAGTTTCTTATCTCCACAACACCACAACTCCAGCTTTACACTGGAGCAGCTGGCCTGCAGCGTCTCCTTCGGAAAAGTACTTTTAATCTGGGGACAACAACGAACCCCTGAGACCAACTGGAGAGGATGCTGTAGTTTCAAGTCAACTCCAATCTGTATCATCGTAAGAAGCATCCATCAGAGCTTGACAGAAGTTCTGGTAAATGTTTGCCAAGTTTCAGCTCTTTAATATACCCTGATCTTCATTTTTTGTCTCCTCTGAGGGAACCTGACTGTTGCCCGTGTCCTGAGCGGAGCTGAGCGGCCTGGCGTTGGCCTTCGTCGACCGCTGCCGCCGTGTGCCGTTCCCAATGCAGCGCAGCAGGTTCTTGAAGGTTGTCCACATTTCTTCGTCCTTGTAGGAGTAGATGCAGGGGTTCATGACAGAGTTGAGCACAGCCAGGAGCAGCAGCCATCGTTTCAATTTCAAGACGTTGCAGCTCTCGCAATGGAGACCGTCCAGTAGGAGAACCACTAAGCCAGGAGTCCAGCAGATCACAAAGGCCCCTACAACAACAACAACAACAAAAAAAACAGTGTTTAGTGCCTGTCCCAATACTTATTTCTCATATATGTATAAATTTTGTGCAGGTTGCGCTCAGTTCATGAGTCCAAGTTCTAATATAGAAAAAGAGGACTTTATAGGTTAGGTGGAGGGTGGAGTGGAGTATAATAGTTTGAATAAATGTTTCCTCCATGGGTACAGTAACTTTCTGGAGTGTTGTTAGCAGCAGAGGAAGTGACTATGTCTGACCCTGAATTAGTCCCAAACATTAACACCCATAGCATATTAATAAGTGATCTTTAAGGGTGCTAGTGGGAGGATTTTGTCACATTTACACAGAATCAGATTAGTTGTTTCCATTCTTTATGCTAAGCTAAGCTAACAAACTAGTTGTGGTAGCTTCATGTTTGTCAAACAGACATTAATTTAATCAAGATACATGGTTGCTTTGGCAAGTGATAAACAATACCATGATAGGTGATCCTTTAGGATTCACAACCTGGAAACCCACTTTTAAATGCATCAGTAAGTAACAAGTTAGAGGACCATGTGTAAGATTTAGCGGAACCTTTACTTTAAAGAATGTAAAAGGCGCTTTTAAAAGGCCTTGAGTTGTTTGCTCTGGTCCCTCTCTAAATTTTAAAGCTCATTGTAAGGTAACATAAACAACGATTCTTATTTTCAGATGTCTTGTCATTTTCAAATGGCACATGAAAACACATTTTTAAATATAATTTTGAATTTCTAACATATTCTAAGAACAGATCATGCTTGATCCTACACACTGGACCTTTAAAATCATTTTACAAGAAAGCCTCACAGAATTTCAGTTTTCAGTCTGGTCCTTGCACACCCTGCACTTACATTGGTAGAGAAATTTGACCGAGGCAGAGAAAGATATCAATTGTGAGTGGTTTGGCTGAACTACTGAGGCGGTGGAGATAATATGATTTACATAAAGGCAAGATTTAACAAGGATCATAGCTAATGATTGTTTTCATTGTCGATTCATCTGTCTTCAAATGTCCTGTATTTTCTTGGAGCAATGGTCCAAAAACCAAAGATATTCATGTTACAATGCAGCAAATTACAACATCTGAAAACCTGAAGCCTGACAATTTCTGCATCTTTATGACAATAAATTAAAAATATTAAACAATGTTTCCTTTAAGCCCCTGACTGTACAGATGGGTTGTAACCAGATTTAAGATCATTACAACAAGCAGACACTGGTTGGTGATACAATGCAATTATTGTGTTAAATACTTAAGGCTGTGTGTTTGGTAAATAATACGCTAGGTCACAGAGCCACTGAAGCAGCCAATTAGCCTTCCACTCTAAACATGTTTGGGCACAAAACAGAGTTACTAAGAGATTTCTGGAACTGAAGGGAAGCCACAAGCAGCAACTTGTCTACCAGCGGTAATGTTGACACTAGCAGCATCTGTACAGCTTTAAAACAACTGCAGAACAAAAACAGGCAGTTCTATGTAGCTTTGTGTCTCTATCTTTCTCTCTCTGTCTCTCTTTTTCTGTCTGCCTCACTGTCTCTCCTTGTCTAATGTACACAAGCATGAATTCAAGTGCACACAGACACAAAGGATCTGCTTTCAGTGTTGATCTCAGTTTTTATGTTTTCCACTGCCATTACCCTGAATTTCTATTTTCATACTTCTTCCTCCAGTCTTTTTGGTCTGCGCTTTGATGGTCTGCATGTTCAAAATAAAATGAACTGAACTGAAATGAAGTGAGGGCTCATTTAACGGTCTTCCGGTTGTAGTGTGCAATGTTTGAAGTTTAAAAAGTGGACTTTCTTCTTTTTTAATCTCTGACAGAAAACCCAGAGACTTATACGGAAACACATTTAAAGCATATGTTTAGTCTCTCTGTTGGTATTCTTTTGGGATGGTGGTTGCACTGAAAGAATGAAAACAAAATCTAAATCTTCAAAGCATAGTTTGAAGCTTCACTTAACAAACATGCCTCAATGCTCTCATGCATACTACAGCAAGAATCTACTACATTACAATTCAATTTTACTAACTGCTGCTAACGTAACAAACAGAACACAAAAGAAGTCCTCCCTTATCTTAATTAGTTTCTTTAAGTAAATGCTAAAGCAAACAAAGTGTGCAGAATCAACAAATTACGCATATATGAGTTTACTCATATTATGTTTGTTTATCTGCACTGGCAACCACCAGCAATCATGTCTTAATATCTTAATATATCCCTACCCAACAATTATGCACTCTTTTATTTAATCCGTCATTACTCTGACTATGACAAAGCATTTGTATGTGATGCAACCTTAAACTGGTTTTCCTAGTTGAGATTTCTGCCTTAGCAGACTCCTTTTCACCTCGGACAAGAGTTAACATTTTTTTCTTGGCTTTCATGCCTCATGATGGTCCTGGTCCTGGGTGCCTGTTTTCAGGTTTCCTTCCATTTTCTCTCTTTGAGCCACCAGGAGCGCATTAGGGTACTTTTTACAAGAGATTTAGGAATCACACTTGTGAACCAAAACTTCCACAAGTTCAAGGGAACTCTAATCAAGGGAAAGCAAATCTTCAAGTATAGGTTCTTCTCTCTCTTCCTTTTTGTTTTTGTTTTTGTTTTTGGGATGGGTGGGGAGTAGGGGCCGTTTCATTGAAGGCCAGTGTGGTGTGGATGGTTTGCCACACAAGCTGAGCAGCAGCGTCCTTGCAGGGAAAGATAATTACACAGCAGTCTGGAATAAAGTGTGTACAGAGGCAGACA
>JAUZTA010000025.1:14132959-14144817 GCA_034780835.1 Ctenochaetus striatus
TATGCAGCAAAAGTCAACACCTTTATTATGATGCCGCAACAAAATCAACAGGCAGGTTGAAGTGTCAGTTGTTCCAAATATCCCATAAAAAACAGCTAAAGGAAAAACAAAGAAGACCAAACATTAACATAACAGGAAGATCAGGTCACACTTCCCCTCCACTAAAATTACGATGAGAGACACTGAGTTTAAGCTTGCTATTCTTGAATTCAGTATTAATTATCAGCCCTGCAAGCATAGCAATGTTAAAGTCGCTTTAAAACACAACAAAGTACCTTAAAATGTTAATCAGAGCTGAAGCTGGGGTTGGTAATTCTGGAAAGCAAGCAAAATTTGAAAGTAGCATCACCTGAAGGCTCCCTCTAAACCCTCTACCTGCCCTAGGAGGCCCCCACCTCACCCCACACCCCCAACACATACACATACACAAGTTTTGCCATATCGCAACTGCTTCATTACAGAGTTAAAGGCTGTTGCAAGTTACTGTGGCAGTGATTAGTTTAGCTGTTTCTCTTCTATTTTCCAGTATATTTGCAAAAACATATTCATGTGCATTCTGATGCACTAAAGGGTGAGTATGAGCAGGGAGACAGGAGGGCATTTGATTGGATATTTCCAAGCAGACCATGAGGCAGTGATTGGTTGGCATTTTTACAGGATTACAGCAATTATAGATGACAGCTCTTTTTCTGTCCTTTTCTAAAGCTTCTAAAGACCATTCCAACCAATATAACAACTGGTGTATACTGGACAAAATTACCAACCCCAGCTTTAAGATCACTTTTTTTATGTCTACAGCTGCATATTTGCAAGTTTTCCAACAATTTACCTGAACATCTGTTTGTAAAGGCTGCCTCTCTGCTGACTGAGATTCAGAAGCTTCACCATTTCTGCGGGGTTCATTTTTAGTAAGGTTTTTTTTCTGGGGTTTAGTTTCTGAATGGGCTGAGTTTGATTTAGTCGATTTAGTTTTGGACTGGGCTTTTTTAGGAGCAGTAGCAGCACTGTTAGCACTTGCTCCTGCTGGCTCCTCCTGTTTCTCCTGCTGGTTTTCTGAAGCTGCAGCAGCAGAAGAGAGATTCTGTTCTGCCTCTCGCCGCCGAGAGTCCATCTCATCTTCGCTGAAGAAGTTCTCAGCGGTGTGTAGTGACTCCACCACCACTCTGGCTCGCTCTTCATTGGGTCTGTTGGGCCGCCTCTGACGAACCTGGTTATTGTGTAATGTGCCATCATGGTTTTGGTGCCTCGGGGCACGTCGTGGTGCATCCCCTCCTTCTAAGGGTTCAAGGGCTTGGATCCCCACATGCTGCTGCTGTTGTCGCTGCTGGTCCAGCTGAGGAGGATGTGGATCCCTTCGTGGGCCGCGGAAAGGTGCCATGATGCCATGCTGAAAGACTGCGTGCACGCCTCCATACATGCAGACCTGTACAAGAGTCAAATAAATACAGCAGTATAGCCAAACACTGTCTGATTTTATTCATGAGTGTCAGCAGTGATAATATATTAAGGGTCCTCACCACAATGGAGATCACAATAGTGAGAAGAACTGGGATCTGCAGGGTAACTGGCAGATCTTTGAGGAGGGCTCGAAGGAACTCACTTATCCCCTGACCAAAGTGCTTCAGAGGCTCTGTGATGAAGGTTGTGATCGTGACTGAGATCGCCTGGTAAGAAATGGAAAACATGAATGAAATTTGTAAGTGCCAATTCAACACTAGGGCTTCATAAGAACTAAAAATAACCCAAGCAATTTTTTGACTGATGTTGAAATTGCAATGCCACCTACAATTTTAGAATGAAATGGTCATTACTGTATTTTAATTTTCAAAGGAAAAAAAGCTCTCTAACATTTGAAGAATATGATTTGCATGGTAGAAAATCTCCTTTAGCATCACAATATATTTTTTTTAAAACAGGATGTGACACATTCTGCCTTATCAAGATAATTGCAGTTCATACAATTTGGATATTGCAGTTGTGCAAACTGTAGTTTCAATAATAATTCAGCTTAAGATTTAGCCTTATTTCACACCCATTGAGATATTAAAAACTAAAAACTAAAAACAATAAAATACAAAATAGTAAATAATAACATGCCAAAAAGGAAATATAAACCCAACACACTGTCCCTTTGGTTTTAATGTCATAAAACAGTTTATATTAATAATCATTACAATGACATTTTTGTAAAAAAAAATTGAGTTAAAGTAGTCCATTCATGCACTTAAAACATATAAGTGCCATGATAATGACCTACCTTGGTTGGAGGTACCAGCAGAATGGGATTGACCATCAGGACTTCATAGTATCTCTTACACGGGTCATCTTGAAGAGTCCAAGTGCTCCTGAACCACTCTGCAAAAAGAGAAGCAAAGACAGTTAAGAAAGTTTTACAAGCAAAAAGTGTTTGTTTTTTTTCTTTACTAAGTATTTTTACTCAGTAAAATTTTTAATAGAATAGAGAATATCCCATCATTAAAATCTTACAAAAAATATATGACCACAGAGTGTAAAGTACAGTATAGATCCACGTGATGACAAATCATATTCATTGTTTCAAATCATTCAATCAATGGCACAAGAATAATGCTTTCATATAATCTTCAACAAAGTGAAAGTACCATAAATTTAACTTACTTGTGTTAACACACTACACAGATATCATCATATTTATATACTTTTCATTGTTGTGCAGCAAAAAAACGATCAACACCAAATTTCTTGAATCAGAAAAAGCTGCTACAGTCAACATTTTTTTAGCAGCCATATATTAAATAACAACGTGTAAACAGTGTGAAGGGAAAACTACGAATTATTACTCAAAACGGCATCTTACTTTAGCCATACAGAGCTTTAAGTAAAAACATAAATATATCATATTACTTTTCCTCTTGATGCACAAAACATTGATATATTTATTAAAATATGCAAACACTTTAAACACCTTACCCTGCCAATATGACCTTTTAGCGAACTATTTTATTACTCCCTGTGTTGTAGGAGTGCTTATATAATGAAAGAGGGTAAGATAAACAGAAGTTTACTGCAGAGGAGAAGAAGAAACTCACAAGGAGACCAGATATCGAACCAGATATTTACCTCAGGAGCCAGTGGACATAAAAAATAGCTAAAAACAGTGATTCTAGCATTTATACAACACCAAATGAATGATAATGAGCCTCAATTACTCACTGGATGTGCAAATTAGCATATTGTTTGCTGTTGTTGGTGTTTTGTTCAGAACAAGCTTCTGCTGCCCCCAAGTGTCCAAAAGATCAACTGCTGCAAGTTTAACCTTATATGCAACATTTCCACTTAGAAAATATCTAAATATGATTCTTTCTCTCATATTTTGTTGAGTTGTGAGCTTTTATTATTCCAAACATTTTCAACAACATTTAAACCTTCAGAAATCAGAAATTCTATTCAAGGTTATAGTAAGTTTCATTTTGTTGCTGTTGCTAATATCCGCGGTAACACCACAGATTTAACAAGGAAGTAAGGAAACCTCAGTCACATGCTACTTTACTTTGTCATCAAATTAAACTACTGTTTTTTACAGTATTAAATGAGAGACCTCTAGTAGAAATGACATATCTGTTTAAAAAGCAACCAGGAACATTATACTTAAATACACAATTTATAATTTCTGCTAGTAGAGATCTCTCCTTCAGATAAATCCTTTTTAACAAAATATGTAGTTTTTCTGATGTAATGAAGTACGGGATCATGGGATTTTTTTTACTTCATTGTAAAACAGCCACAATTGCTGATGAAAACATGAGTGATTGTCTCAGGCAGGAGCGCTCACAAACAAGGTAATGCATTAAAGTTTTGTTCACGTTGTCATGTTCATGTGCTTTAAACAAGGATTCTGGACAGATTTCATGTGATTCCCCTCACGCTAATGAATTTAAAAGTGTAGTGCCAAAAGCTAAAAATAAGATTTGTTTTTTTTTAAGCTGATATTTATGGCATTTACACAGTTTTTTAGAGAAAGAGCAAAGATTTGTAATATACACTCAAACTTATGATTGTTGCACCTTTCAAGCTGTCTCTCCAGTCAATCCCCTTTACTCCAGTGCATTTTTCATTGAAGCCATCCATCTTCACCAAGTTGTTTTGGTGCTCAGCAAAGGCAATCTGAAGAAAAAAAAAAAAAGTATAATTACAAACTGACCTGTCTGAAAAAGCACTAAAGACAGGGGACACAAGCAAAGGAAACTAGAGGAGCTTTTTTTCACCTTGTACAGATAGAACCAGTTCCAGATAATACTGACGAAGAAGCACACAGCAAACAGTCTACTGAACTGCATGAACCAGGACACCGTGGACCACATCTGAGTGCATATGATTGCCACGACAACCAAAACAAACACCCCCATCTGAAGCAAATATAGAGAGAACAGAGTACAACTTGACTGGCTGCATGATATAGATGACAACAAAAACACCAGAGGCATTTATAAAAAAAAAAAAAAAACTCATAGTAAATAATAGAAGTTGGCCACTTTATTAAGCTGGATTCAGAATGTATGTAATGTAATTTATTTCTGTGCTGCTTTTATTTAAAGTTAAAAGTTAAAAGCTCAATAGTCACATAGGCAATAACTTTGTATTGTCGTTATTTGTTGCTGCTTTGACAGCTGATCATGTCTCACTACTGACGCTACATGGGATCAGTTGTGGTTATTGTTATGTTTTGTTTTGTTTTGTGTGTCATTTGTCTTCTAGTTACACAGTTAATAAAATATACTTCCATATGCTGTAAAAACCTGGTTCATATAATTTTATCATATTAACCCATCAGTTTGTTTATAAAGCACATTTCATACATGAATGCTTGCATGTATGTGCAGCAAATCAGGCATCATTTTTCTCCTTTTACTCCAAACTTTTATTGGAAAAATCCTTAACTTATTTTTTATCTGCTGTAGTTATTGTGGCTGTGCCAAATGTCAAATTTGACAGTCAAAGTTTCTAAAGAGGCTTTCAAATCCAGCTTTGAATGTTTGCCATCTAATTTTATGACACATCCCCCATCCCAGCCCCCCTGGAAATATCAAACTTTTCTAACTTTAGCTTCGTGTCAGTAGAATGTGACTGAGGCTTCTTGAAAGGCTTCTTTCAAAAAGGTATCAGATAATGAAGGAGCTTACTCTTAACACTGTGTCAAGCTCCACGCCAAAGGTGTCTTCAAAACGCCACTTCCAGGCCTCATAGTCATGTGGTTTGAGATCCACCAGTATCTGACTGATGGCGTTGTCCAGAGCCCCCGTCCTCCAGCTGTCTTCACCCTCCAGCAGAGTCTGGATCTCTGTTATGGCTTGTCTGGACAGTTTGATTTTGGCATCGTAGAGCATGTCTGTGGATTCACTGGGCTAGAGAGCAAAGAGGACAGATGTGTTAAATCAAAACAAAACAAACAAAAAAGAGTAGAGCCTGTACGGATCCATTTGTACAACAAAACATTTAAAAAATAGGGCCAGGATTTAAAACACAGGAATTCCCCTTGAAGACTAGCAAAGACATGTTCAAATCCCATGTAAAACAGCATAACACATGTAACATGACCACGTACCAAACCAACTCTATTTATTTCCTTCAGGAGTCTGCTGAGGAATCCCTTGAAAACTGGATTGCATGTCGGCTGCTGTGAGATTTGCCTGATTTTCTTCTTTTGTTCTTCAATCTGAATTAAAACAAAGCAAACATATTGCTGGAATGTTGACTGACTGCATGAATATTATATCAACTTTCTGCTTCATAAAAATAAATTCCCCTAAATTGTACAAACTAGACTATCAACTTGACTCTATGCTGTCCTATTGTTTAAACAAAATATATTTAAGTTAGAGAGGCCAGCGTCTGCAGCAAAATCAAAGACATAAACATTGCTTTTCAACAAATTTGTCAGTTCAGTTTGTACATGAACACACAAACCCATTCAAGGACTAGATTCCAGATTCTTAAAAAATATTTTTTATTCATGATTTAACTTATTAAGCTGTTAAAAGTTATATTCGAAAGTTATATTTAAAAAAAATCAACCTGTTTCTGCAGATCAGCTACTTGTCCGTCACATGGCGTCTGCAGGCTGGAGTCCTGAACATACTCTCGCCTTTTGGTCGGCACATTTGGATACTCCACTGGCTGCAAGAAATACATTAAAACACACTGATTTTCACAACGGAAACAACAACACGTCTCCAAAGAAAGGAGTGTTAGCGGGACTTTAACCATCGGCCCTACCTCTGCAGGTTTCTTCATCGTTTTGGTGCTTAGATCGTAGTTTAGCATATCGTAAGGGTCTATCCAGTCGTCGTCTTCCTGCTGCCCCGTCGCAGTCAGTGACAGGCTGCACATTAAGAAGACAACGAGAAGCATCCCGGCAGAGAGAGGAGTGTACCTAACACCGCTAACCATCCAGTGTTACTCCAGCTAGCTGGCTGGAGAGGAAGAATATCCAAACAAAACAAAAAAACAAAAAACAGAAACTGAAAGCAAGAACGGGTGGCTAATGGTAATTTAGCTAAAATGCAAAAGTAAAACGTATTTTAACGTTAAAAAACAAGTGTGAGCTACTGCTAATGCTAACTACTGAGGTCATTTCAGACCTCCCGACTCAAACCTAGTCTTGTAAATACTTTGACACATAAATGCAACGACACTACTGCATCATACAGAGCAAAGATCCTGTTTACTTTGCGCTCCCGCTTCAGAGTCGCAGTAAGATTACGATTAGCGCGAAGACCCTTTTGGAAATCTGGGAAATGTAGTTTTTAGGGGGAAATTCGCGCACAATGGTCAACGTTAATCGACAATGGAGATCATCCACTCTAATTAAACTTTTGCCTGCTTCAGTTTGAATCTGGAAGAATATTTGTAATATTTATTCTGCTAGAACAATTATCTTGTATTGATAAAAAAAAATATCAAGATAACAAAAACGTTCAAAGATGGAAGAAAAGGCTAATCAAAGTAAAATTAATGTACTTTGACACAAAAAACATAAAACATAATATACAACTAGGAATAGTTCACTCATGAGAAAAGTCCAGCATTAAAATACCACTTTATAAGAATTGGGTATTATTTATTAAAAAACATATTAAAAATATAAAGTAGTTTGTAAAAGTATTTAGGAAGAAACAGTGAAAGTGTTCAGTGTTCTATTGAATTATTTTTTCTCTGTCACGAAAATGCAACCAGCATTTTGATGTCATATTAGGCTGATGTGATCTTTTTTAAACAGCCACCAATGCTGATGCATTTACTAAAATTATAATGAACACATGCACACATCACACACAGAGACAGAGTCTACAAAACATCATTTCAAGGTTCAAACAGTTTTTCAAACTGCTTTTTCTTGCAATTACTAAACAATTATTCTGAAAGCTGTTGGGCTGAAAGTGTTGCTCCAATAAAATGTCCAGAGCAGAGGAAACTTAATAACACAAAACCTTCTGTCAAGAGACAAAAGGTTCTGAAAAACTAACTTACATTTCTTTAAATAAACAGGAATCACTGAATTAACGATTCAACAATTCATTTAAACAACACATTTATTGCAAAGATGTGAATATAATATTTACAACATTAATATCAACGTTTCTGAAGATCAACTCTTTTGTTATGTTTAACTTGATTTACTAAGATGTACACCTTAGCAGTTCAGTGAAAGCCCTCTGTATAGAGCTTCAAGACAAAAAATCAGCATGTTCAAAAAGACATGCACAGAACATTAGCATTCAAATCCCCTCAGTACACATCTCAAGTGTCCAGCAAGGCCCCTAAAAAGAGGCTAATCATGTGAAAAGTTCATTTTGGCCTTTACACATGTCACAGGAGCTCAGAAAGCTCTATAAATGCTCACCTGCAACATGAGACCATGCCATGTTTAATACTTAGCAAGGCAGGACTGTCAGGCTGCTACTTGTTAAAATTTATTTTGCTTTTCGCCCTTTACCACTCTTCAACCCTCCTTTGCCACCTCTTGACTGTCCTTTTTTTCCTTTGCCTCCTTTAGATTTTTGTTCTTTCCTCTGCATTCCCCTCATGTCCTTCTTCATGCGGCTGTCCACCACTTTGAAGGCTCCTTTGACGCCGGGGGGTCGTCTCACCTTCTTGCCAGCTCCCTTTTTGGACACGACGTATGTTACTTCTCTCTTCTCTTTACCTATTCCTGCTTTCTTGTAGATACTGACGGAAACAGAAAAAGACAAAATAATTAAAATTATATACTGGTAAATATTAACAAAGCTCTCTGTACACCAAGACCCGGCAAAACAGCAGCAATTCTTCCTCTTTGAATCGCTGCTTACTGCCACTAGCTGCTTTTTAGGTCCAAAGTGGAGGGTCACACATCCTGTATTTGTACCTCTTATACAAAATAGCTACACGGAATAACAGTGTGATGTTCCTGCCTTGCATATATCGGGTAAAAGGAGCTAGTATTTTGAGGTGTGGCTCAAGGTTACAGGTGTGTTGTCATACCTCTTCAGCTGAGCCATCTTCTCGCGTTCAGAAATGTCCACTGTGTTGACAACCGCCTCTGCTTTCTTCTTAGCCTGCTCCATCTTCTTCAGCATCTAAAAAAAGATACACAGAAATTAATTAATGTAGATCTTCAGAAAAACTCTACATAATAGCTAATTTGAAGGTTTCATAAACTAAAAAGGTTTTCAGGTGTTTTTCTTGTCCTATGATATATCCAGCAACTGTAAAGATTTCAATCATGATCTGGTTTCAGGTCCAATCATCTTTCACATCTTCAACAATTATTTTTTAATTAAATTATTTGTCATAAACACGAGCACAATGTACTTTTCTCTGTTCTTACCCTCCTCTTCTTCCTGGCCTTGGCCTCAGCAACACGTTTGATGGGTCTGGCATCGATCTCTTTCCATTTTTGCTTGTATTCCTCCACCATCTCCCTGGTGACGGGCACCGGCTTCTTCCGGTGTTTCTGTTCATCATCCAGGAACCACTCCGGTACATCCCATGGCTGCTCAGAGCTAGCAAATCTGCAGGAGCGTACAATCAGACTGCTGTTGTGCCACATAATGTGAAATTTATTAATACTGAGGCTTTAGAGAGCGACATTTTAGAGCTCTAAGTTGTGGACGAAATATTCTGCAAACAGTGACTGACGGTGAGTTAACTAAATGCTACAGACAGTATGAGGGAATGTTTGGTGTCCATTGTCATGATCTCACATTTCTCATGAACATAATTTGGATGCAGAAAACATGCAACAATGCAGCAGTGATGACTTGGGTCTGTCGCAACCTTTTCAAATATCACAATCAAATAGATTAAAGATGACAATTAATCAGCATTTTGAATGAAAAAAAAGGTTTATTTAGAAAAAAGGGAAACTAACAACCAATCACAGTTGTAAAAGAATGAGTCGTACCCGGCAACAGAGTCAACCACACCTCCTCACCAAGGTAAAAGTTTCTGTTCCTCCCTTGCTCAGAGATGCTTTCAAAATCAAATCATGAAATTACTCCTCAGATAGGATTGAAGAACTTAAGGTAAATCTTTACTAAAGGTAAAGATGGAGCTTTCTCACAATATTTTAAAATGTTTGTGAATGTAGCCCCTCGTGTTTTGCTTTTTTCATTTTTTACATTTTCATTTCACACATTAAGTCCACATCTAAATATTTCCAGCAGCAGGACCCCTTTTTTATGTGTAACTGAGATGGAATAAACTTCAGCGGCCATGTTCAGTTTTAGACCACGGTGTCAGTAAACATCACCAGCCTTGTCCTGTAAATACTGTGAGCTTTGTGAAAGTATCTGTATCATCACACACACCTGTGGAAGGAGCTGTCCACCAGGTCCCTCGCTCTCTTCTTAGACGTGGCGATCTGACAGCCCAGAGCCAGGCCTTCTGCATCCAGTACCCTGGCTTTCTTACCTGAGGAGTGAAAACCCCATAACATATCATCAAAGTTACACAAAAACTTGAAGCTCAAGCATGTTGGCTGGTGTGAAATGCATTTGAGATGCTGGGTTTCATTTTTGTTTTAAGCTCAGAAGCTTCTAAAGGTAAGGACTGGAGTATGGATGGAGATGATAGCCAAACACCACCAGTAAGTGTTTCTCATACTCACTGGTGCTTTCTACAGGAACAACCTGGAAGTCGTCGTCATCAGCCGCTCCTGGCATCCCTCCAGCTCCCTTGGCGTGCTTCATCCTGGTAATCTCCCTGGAACAAGCAGCGAAATATTGAGTGTTATTTTGTAGATGTGCTAATCTGCTAGTAGCATGAATCAAACTTCATCCATTATCTTATATTCTAAACAAATAAATGGGGTATTACTTCTCATCATCGCTGCTGTCATCTGAGTCGCTGTCACTCTCCTCTGCAGCATCCTGTGAAGGTGCCGCCTCTTCTTCCTCCGCTGGAGCAGCATTCTCCTCCTCCTTATCCTCCTCTTCAGCTTTCCTTTTCTTGCCTTTGACTATTTAAAGAAATCCAAAGGGTCAGTCCCAGATTTAGGAGAGCTACTATCCTTTAAAAGTGATATTTAACAGCCTTCTTGTACTAATTTTTTAATAAATTGTGGAATGTCACTTTAAAAAGAGGCAAAAGAATGAGACACAGAGGAGACTCTGACCTGTTTGTTTGTTCTGAAGCCACTCAGTCTGTTGCAGCTCGCTCTCTGCGTCTCCTTCCAGGTCGATCTCAGAAAAGATGCCCTACAAGACAGAACAGCAGACTCAAAGGTCAGAGGTCAGGAGTAAGATGTGAGGGAGAGTCAGTGATGATGCTGAAGAAGCGGCAGGTGACCAGTTTTTACAAAACGTCAGTTTGTGCATCTTTACCTTGCTGAACCACAGGTTGGTCTCTCGCTCTTTCTTCTCATCCTTTCCTTCTAGTTCAACTAGCAAGCCACTTTCCTGCTTTTCGTCGTCGTCCTCCTCCTCCTCTTCAACAGTGAACTTTACTCTGCACAACACACATACAAATAAGCAGATAATCAAAGAGTAATTATGAGGAAAATTCATCAGTGAAAGTGCGACCTTTTTTCTGTTTAGTCTGACATTTTTTTTCCAAAACAGTCACATAAATGCAGGGCTGTTTCCAGTCTTAACATCCACTCACTTCTTCTTTGGCGCTTTGCTCTCCAGCTCTTTCTGTCTCCGCTCCACCTCCTCCAAGTCCTCCTCATCCAAATCAGATGCTAAGGACATTTTATCCGCATCATCATCCTCTTCATCCGACAGGTGGAGGTCGTCGTCTCCTTCGACCAAGGCGTCTGCTGCCTCCATGTCTCCTTTGGATATATCAGCAAGCTCCTGACGCAGACAGGTGAATGACAAAAGAACATCAAATTAGCACTGGTAAAAGGTTCTGCTGACAAAATCCAAACTTCAAACTAATTTCAGCTTCAGGTAAGTACACCTATAAGGACTGTGGGATGTTTTCACGTGTGTGTGTGTGTGTGTGACATTTTTACCTTGTGCTTTTTGATCATGCTGAGGGAGAACATGGATGAGTCACTTGTATCTGCGATGGAGACGCCTGGCAAGTCCATCTTCAGCTCCACCCTCTCCCTCTGTTTCCTCCTCTCCTTCAGCAGTTTCCTCTTTTTCCTAAAGGAGCACAACAGTTACACAAACTCACTTTTTCCTTAAGAAACGCAACAACACACAGTTTCATGTTTGTTCATTAAAAACCACATCAGGGTCAGCTGCTTGACAAGATGCTGTTTATGAAGTGTTCAAAAGACATTAACAAGAAAGTAAAAATAAGGTGATCCGTCACTGTATTTGGGATCAAGCAGGCAATTGAGCAACAAATTCTCATAGAAAATAACAGAAAAGAAATTCTTGAGTAGA
>JAUZTA010000025.1:14150106-14160541 GCA_034780835.1 Ctenochaetus striatus
TAAACATAAAACATTTAAATTTACAGAGAACATCTTTCAAGAGGCTCATGCAGTTGATTTTACACCTTTTTTCACCTAAATTATAATAAAATAACCAGTGTTATTTTAATCAATTGAACAATACCACAGCTACTTTTCTCTGTAATGATAGAAAATACATTATTAGCCAATTCTCAAGGCTTCACAGAATCACAACATTGGTTTTAGGTGGATTATCCGTCTAATCTCCACCTAAACTGTAGCATTAACTTTGATAACTCAAAATTCAACCAACCAAGAAAGACCAAAATCCACGACCTGAAAATCTGATGTGATTTAGCCAAAAAGGACAATATTTATAATTAAGTTTGAGGATTAGTACACTATTTTTTACATTAAACCATTAACTAGTGTACAAACCAACTGAGATCAGCCATGTTAAATTGCCATCCATACAATTACAGGGCTAAAATGGAAACATGGAAGCACTTCAGACAGTAAAACAGGCCATTAAAAAGTAGATTTTGCATAATTTCATGAGCATGTTTATCTCAATCTGTCACTGTATCAAAGAATCTCTCATAGAAATGTCCTGTTTGAAATTAGATTTCAGGACTCAAACTATGATAGTGGTAAGATCCGCTGTGATATGTGGAGTAAAAAGTAAGGATTTTACCCTGATGACCCATAAAACAGAAACAAAATAAAACAGAGTGAGAGACCTGCTCAGACACCCCCTCCCCATAGCGCAGAAGGGTAACAAAGTGCTCGCAGTTGCTCCCCAGCAGGTCATAAGACACCTCCTGGCCAATGAGGACTTGCGCTCGCTGGATGATCTCACAGATGGGCAGGGGTGTGTGGTTGTGGTCATACTTGTTGTTGACACGGTACGAGTCGCTTCCCACCACCTCCTTCAGCAGCTGCATGCGCACCACTGCCTTGCGGCTGAAGACGGACTTCACGCTGGACATGGCGGCTGCGGGGCTCTCATCTGCAGAGGAAGAGGAGAGCCTCAGTGTGATGAGATCAACAAGATTACTTTCAAAGAAGTGTTTCCACAAAGTTAATGTTTTAGGATCTTGGAGGTTCAGGAAAAATCATGGATGGATCATCGTCATCATCATTAATCATTTTCACAAAACAGGATCAATGTCTTAATGTCTAGAATACACTGAGATCTTAAAGGCAATAATAAAAATTGGTTATATTCAAAAAATGAAGACAGATGCTGGGCTGATATTGAGTTTTTGAGTGTAAACCTTCAAATCTATGACTAAGGATGTTTTTGAACTTTTCTATTTAGGTACAAATACTTCATGTTATTAGTCCTTCATTTAAAACTAACTTTTCCCCCTTAACAATATTATATTCACATTGCCTTCATTTGATAGAGATTGCGGAGATGTAGACAGAAAATGCAGGTAAAGGGGATGAGAGAAGGAATAAATGTACTTGGTTACTTTTTCCCACTGTCAAATCGTGATTGTTTTTAAATGGGTTGTTTCTAAGAGGTGACGATGTGGCACCAGGAGGAACACAGACATGAAGATATCAAAGTGCTTCAATTTATCCACATTTAACAGCTGATCTTTTAATTATCATACAAGGTAAGATGTGACATTTAGGGCATTGAAAGTGCAGTAAAATTTGATTTGATGGGACCAGCAAGCTGCACATCCATTGAGTGTCATCTGTCATTTTAACCCTCTTATCAGACCATTTAGTACATTATAATGTGTATATTAATGTAAACTCATCAAAGACATCACACAGGCAATATGTGTCTCTTTGAGCTTCCCACTGACCAACAGGAGTTAAGTTGATGATGTAACCATCTCCCAGGTAGAGAGCCCAGTGCTGATAGGCTGGTCTGAAGATCTCAATGAGGTCACCAGGCTGGGGGTCAGCAGAGGGGTCAGGAAGGTCAGGGTCATTAGAGGCCATCTGCAAAAAGCGAATATAGAGATGTTTAGAAGATATAAAAACAGGCAATTTGGACATAGTAAGAGCTGAGCTGCACTCTTTACAAATTGAAATAATTTCATACTATTGTCAAGAAACATAGGATGTAGTATGACAAGCCTTGAAATGGATTTAAATTAATATATGTAACTCTGACTTTTCTATCAAGCTTCATTCTACATAGGCTTTAGGAAATATGGCTATAAATAGACTTGTGAAATAACCACTGGCTCGCATGTTTCCCTTTTCAGAGGCCAACGGGGTCATTTATAATCCATCAGTAGATATCCTTGTTTGTCCATAAGAACATAAAGTTTTACATTTCAGATCATACCAAAAGCATTTCAGTCAACTTACAGCAAAGTTTTGTTGTTGTTTATCCATCCCACATCATGCTTCCACAAATTCTACAAGGAAAAGAAAATTGGAAAAAACAAACAACAAAACTACTTTTCACTCGCTGATAAATTGAAGATTGTGAAACTGAAATATTGAATATTTTGGGATGTTTTTCTGACCCCAGGTCTGGTGAGACAAGTGTCAAAACTAAATTCTCAGAGAAAGAGAATGCTAGATAGGATGGTTCATGTAAAGGGTGTTCATACATACACACACAGACAATACACACCAGCTCACACATAGACAATACACACACAAGCTCTTGTGTCACCTGTGCTGCCACAATGGCATCGACACAATGGGGAAGCTGACAGAAAAATAGTTGGAGCCCAGGTTATTTCACATAGAAATACTCATCAATAAAACTGGGAATTTATGCTATTTTCATAACTTCTAAAAAGGAATTTTAAAAAATTAACCACCTCAATTTACCTGATATAAAAAAAAAATTAAATAGAATAATAATAAACATATTTAGATTTTCTCTTGATGCCAAAGAGACAAGATTTCAGTTTGGATTACAAGTTACACATGGATGGGATGAAATCTATATCTGCCCAGGAGAGCAATGAGTACATCCATCTCATTATTAATGTATGATGCTGAAGCTGTGCTGAAAGAAAGAAAGCAGCACATTATTTTGCAGAACCAAAACCCCATTAGCATTGATGAGGTGCCACAAACATGAAAACACACATTCATATAACTTAATATGGACAACTTGTTATTATTTTGTCACACAGTATGTAACGCTCTATGCTCTGTAAACCTATACTGCTACTGTCCATAACTAATGTTAAGTATGAATTATATAAATTATAAACATAAAGTGACATAGAGACACTAAAAGTCTGTTGTTGTAGTGTTTCAGCGATGTTATTTACAGTGATGTTATTGAAGCTGTAAGAAGTATTTATGTCAGAGTTACAACCAGGCAACACAGAGCAAATACTTACTCAAACACCAGCAGCTTTTTCTTCCTCACCATTTTAATTCTCCATCATAAACCCGCACATAACCATAAAAAATCCAGCAAGAAAGAAGAAACAGAAAGAGCTCAGTTCCAAGTTCCTGAGATGATAAAAGTTTGCCAAATATCCCAAAGCCAAACCAGACGCTTGAGGTCCCGGTGGAGGTATTTCGGTGTCCACTGCTCTGACTGATGACAATTTGCCACAGTTGCTAAGGTCACACATGCACATACACACAGAGAGGCGTTTCCTCTCCTGTATTGTCCCATTCACAGGCTGTTCTTCTGAATAAGAGTTATACGCAAAGGCAACCCATGCATGACTGATTTCATTTGAATGGGGATTTCTGATTTCTGCGCTTGTAGTAGCCCCATACACATGTTCTTCTATTCACTAATGCAGCTTATTATTAGTGTGAATGCATCATTACTCAAGGCCATTTTGTTTCTTTATTTTTATTTTTCTTCTTCCACATCTTTTTTGGATGCTTTCAACTCCTTCATACTTTGTACGACAGAAACCATTTAACTGTCAAAAAGTCTCTTATCTCCTCCTCCTCCTTTCATCTCTTCTTTGTAATCCTCTATCATTTCTTCTACATTCAAAGCCTTATCATTACACTCTCTTGTGCTCATAATTCCTCTTCTTCAAAATACAAAGTAGAATTATTTATTGCAATTATTTTTGAGGTGATAAACTCCAATCCTTTACAACATTACACATCATACACAAGTATAGATAATGGATGGATAGTTGAACAGGACTGTTAAATAGTTAGACTAGTGCACCAGTTTTGTGATATTGCATTAACACTGTTCAAGACAATTAAATACTTAGTTTTATGAGTTTAAACAATGCGAAATAAATTTCTCAAAGAGTTCTTAACTTTTCCATGTAATTAAAGTGGGATATATGTCTGTGGAAACTTTTTCCCCTTTCTTCTCTTTTTTATAACACATACTTATTTTATGCAGTATTACAGAATTTGTCATGATTTCTGACAGTATTTGTCATGCTCTTCATGCAATAAAACTGTCCTGTGAACAATCAAATACATAACCTAAACTGGACCTCGGTGTTGTCCCGACACGGAGATCTCAGGGGTTGGATGCATTCTTTGCTCGCTGATTGGCTGCTGCTCGTCAACCTTCTCGTCCTTTGTCCCCGCCCCCTGTCCTGTAATGCAGTTGGTTATAAGCCCGTGCCAAACAGTAGAACTGAACGTGACAGGAAGTTTCATACTTTTAAAATTAAAATAAAATAACTAGCATGGTCAGATAGATCATAGCAATTGAAGGGTAGATCAGTTAGAGGGGTTTGATTATGGAATATATTGTGTGTGGCACACTATAAATTCAAAAACAATATTTAAAAACAATTAATATGAACAACTCCGACTAAGATTTAAAACAAAAAAGACAGGCTACCATTATTGAGGAAAAGTGTAGAGGAATTGTCCAATGTCGCTATTAACACTGTCCCATAGATTGTGTATTATAAGCAGTAGCAGTATACTGTGGCTTCAGCCTACATCCTGAAGTCTGTGGAAAATCTTTGCGGTATGTCTTGATCCACTGTACACCTCTATGGGAACTAAATGCCATTTTTTCTGGATTGTTTGCTTGCTTGTTTGGTTCTTTTCTTTCATTTCAAACCATAAATAAAGCTTGAAATTAAGTGAATGAATCAATGGAAAAAAAACTCTATTTCTTTTGAAATTTTCTTGTATGCCTAACCCTAACCCCAGAACCAGAGTCAACCTGCAGTCTTTTGTTTTTTCTTATGATTTGGGGATTAAAGGCGACTAAACATAGCATACTTAAAACACTAAACTGAAAATTAATAGCTACCCTATAAAATTAAAGCCTTAAGCAAGGTTGAATCCGTTGAGTTTTTAAAATAAAAACCCGAGCCAACCACTTACAAAGAATAGTCCTTGCACGACGTCAAACTCAGAAACTTAGGTTTCTTATTTTAGGGCTCTTATTTTGAAAAATGTTCCGGAAGTTCTTCTACCATTGCAATTTGATACTCGTGTGATGACAGGAGGATACAAACAGAAGGTTAGCCAGGTTGGCAGCAGGTAATCTCTTCTCAGGGAAGGAGTGTCTGCGCTGTCGCTGCGAATTATTTTTGTCTGTGTTATGAGGAGAGGACACTGGCTGTTTTGGGACCGTGGTAAGGAATAATCCTACTTGTTCGCTGTGCTAATGCTAGCGTAACATTACCACCGCGTTGCCATTTGTAACGGTTAGCTAACATAGCTTGATCTGTTAGCTTGTTTGGCAGCCGCACGCGTCCCCTCGTTGAACATAAAAAAATATTTTAAACGTTACAGATAATCTTAGCTTTAGCAGCCGTGCACGTGTAGCGGTTGTCATTTATGAAGACATTGTTATTTAAACGTGGGGGTGTCGTTTAATTTAAGTTAAGAGATGTTAGTACAAACTTCTGTTTCTACATTTACAGTCAGATAACTTTGCTAACTTGAACGCATTTCGCCTGCTCCCCTATAACGTATTAGCTCACCTACAAATTTGTACAATTCGTAATTAACATAGATTTTAGCTTGATCTAAGCTCGATATCATGATGTTATGTAATTAGCGTTTACTAAAATAACGGTGTTTGCCCTTTTTGACCCCTCCGTGTTTAGATTGAACACCATGGCTGCAGCCCCTCCACTCACACGGTCAGATTCAGCTCGGGGGGAGTTTTCACCTCTGAAGCACTTTGTTGTAGCGAAGAAGACAATAAGTGATGTGTTTGAACAACTACTGAACTATGTGAAAGAGACTTCAGAGTTTGTAGAAGGTAAGATATTATGATTTCATCCATTTACACAAGCAATTCTGCTTCTGTAGTTGGAAATTTACTATGATAACGGGATAATAACATATAAATTATAACAACAACATAGATTTTTAACAAGAGCCACAGGTTTTTTTATGTCAAGGAGAAGGTTTATGCATTTTCACCACATTAATCATCTGTCAGCCAGCTTTATGTTACTCTCAAAAGGATGCATTGTTTTGTCTGTGTTTTCTGAACAGAAACCTGTGGGAATAAAGCTTTGGAGAACATTGCCAGTAAGGATCAAAAGTTGGAGATTCAGTCCTACGCTGACAAACTTGCTATTATCAAGGAGGTGCTGGCACGCAGACACATGAAAGTGGCTTTTTTTGGCAGGTAATGTTGTTTAAACATCTGAATTTAACATTATTTTGTAAAGCATATTCTATCATTATCCTCTCAGACTTTTTTTCACAATAGTAATCTTTATGAACGTAATGGTTAAGGTGTGCAACACTTTAAAAAATGAAACATGGATCAACTTGAAACTTGAAAACTTATCTAATCAATTACACAAGATGTGTAACACTGACTTAATGTAATGAACTTATTCATTTCATTCCTTTATATCTTGCAAAAATAAGTTTAACCATGAACATGAATTAGAATCTGTAGCTTAAATGGAGCGAGGTTTCAGCGAAGGAGTGAGAAGAACACACATTGAGCCAACAACAGCTTTGTTTCACTTTTTCATTGTAGGGTGTGTAGGTAAAGTAGACAGTCCTAAAATTATTCATGTGATGGTTTTGCTTTCACTTTTATTTCAGTGAGTGACATCGTTCTACCACAACATTCATTTTCCATTGTGTTAACTGTTAATCGAACCTTGTGGTCTGCTAAAGCAAAGGAAAGGTTTTAAATCCAAAACACAACAGAAGGTCATGTCAAATAAAAAAGAAGATATTTTCTATTCTTGATTCAGCAGTGAGTGATGCAGCAGTTACTTTAAATTATATTTCACTTTTTCATTGCCTATTACCGGCAATAAAATAAACCTTTATTCTGACCCACTCATAGCCACATGTTTGTGTTGCATTAACATTCTAAGTAGGATGCGACTTCCTAGAAATACTTGTCCATTTTTAGAGTAATTTGAGGTACAAGCAAATGTTGTGGTTCCACATTCAGCCAGTGACTTCTTTGTTTGATTTCAGGACGAGCAATGGTAAAAGCACCGTGGTTAATGCTATGCTGAGGGATCGTGTGCTGCCCAGCGGGATTGGCCACACAACTAACTGTTTCCTGAGTGTGGAGGGAACTGATGATGACAAGGCCTACCTCAAGACAGAGGGCTCTGATGAGGAGAAGAGTATCAAGGTAAATGTTAATTAAATAATGTCTTTAAAGAGCATGGTCTGTCTCACATTTATATACTTACACATTTTGATACCTGGGATCTGCTTTGGGCAGCTTGTTCTCAACTACTGAGAACTACTTTGCCTAGAGTAAATGGGGATAAGGCTTCATGCTAACACACTAGAATCTTGCCATGCTAACTAATCAGACCACCTGTTGCCTTATATCAGTGGTCATCAAATCAAATTGATGTAACATTTGAAAATCTAAGAAGTGATGTTCTAATTCCTCACATTTCATTTGTTCATCGACTAATGTTTGCCCAGGTGAGGTCAGAATGGCAGCATGACGAGATTAATGTTGTTGTTTTAGTCAAATGAGTCACACAGTGAAGGATATAGGCTGATAAGGTTTGTTCCAAATCCAAACCAAAGCCAAGCTCGTACCTGTGTACTGATTGTACTACAAGCAGGGTTAATGTAGAAACTGTAGTTTATCTTTCTAAAGCAAAAGCATTGATAAAATGCTTATTATAAGTTTGTTGTATAGTTTTGCAAGAGGTAATTAAAAAGTTGTAAGCAATAGTAAAAAAAGAGATAATAAAACAGCAGCCTATAAGAAATGTGTGCTTTCCAAAATATGTGCGTGAACGTGTAATTTTTTACCTGCTAGCTGCAATTTTGGCATTAAAAAGAATGATGTTAAATAATGTTTGTGTGTGGCCGTTGGTTCGTGGTAATATCACAAACCACAACCCTCAACTCACAGCCATGTTTACAGACAAAGTGCTGAAGAAATTCACAATGATGTAAGGTGTCTTCGTCTTGTTAAATTATAGTCTGTGGCTGTCTATTGTCTGACATTTTTTTCCTTAATCTGTTTTGTGCATGTTTGTGTTCTTAGGTGGAGAGTCAGAGATCAGTGTGTGTTTAGTTAAGTTATTAACTTATCAACTTTAACATTGTCAGTCTGGGTTTTTTTTTACCATTCTGCAGACTGTAAACCAGCTGGCTCATGCACTCCACATGGATGAGAGTCTGGACGCCGGCTGTCTCGTCCGTGTGTTTTGGCCAAAGACCAAGTGTGCTTTGCTTCGTGACGACCTAGTGCTTGTAGACAGGTAACAGGATCTTTTCTGGAGATTCTGAACAAGGGAGTAAATATCAATTTGACAGTCTCTAGGTTCATAAAAAGTGAGATTACAGAGAGAAGACCGGTAATGTTTTGAAAAAATAATTACTTCATACATTTTGTGGTTTTCACACATTAAAGCTCTTGACCTATATTTCACTCTGTAGCCCAGGAACAGATGTCACATCACAGCTAGACAGCTGGATTGACAAGTTTTGCCTGGATGCTGATGTCTTTGTGCTGGTGGCCAACTCTGAATCCACACTTATGAATACGGTAATGCCCATAAAAGTCTTTCTTGCTATTAGCCTCTGGAATTTCTATCACATGTAGCCATTCAGGTTTGGTTGGTGTTTTTATTTTGCGTCAGGTGCTCACAGTCAAGAATAAGAATACACCTGCACTCTATCAAGTAGTTTACATCAATAGAAAAACTTGAGTCAGGAATTGTACCAGACAGTAAAACAACTTTTTAATTTCATTTTTTAGTTGTAACCAATACTGACACATCACAGAAACAAGCAAAGTAGGTTTTCAGTCATGTCAACCACTCATTTGCATCAAATGAGTCAGTGTTGATTACTGATTACAGAGTGGACAGTGTGACTGTCTGCCTGTATTCAGCCACAGAGGCCCCACCTCTGGTTCTCTTGGCTCAGGCATTCATGAAATGTGAAACTGGACTAAGTCAATCACAGCTTCTTAACACGGCAGCAGCTCTTAAAGGGAAAGCAAACACACATTTCCCTCTGTGCTACTGAATGGAAATGAACCCAGGCTTTATGTAAATATTATAAGATTATAAAGTAGGAAAAAATACATCATGTCTCAGTGAAAGCCTGAACTCTGACTGGGTTTGCAACCGTGAACATTTTTATTCAAGTAACAACACCAACATTACCATCTTAGCTAAAATGAAAGAAAAAGAAAGAAAAAGAATTGAAATCAGTGTTCCTGGATGTACAATGACATTGCTCTTATCTATCTCTCTCAACCCTTTAATCATTCAGGAAAAGCACTTTTTTCACAAAGTGAATGAACGGCTGTCAAAGCCCAACATCTTTATCCTCAACAACCGCTGGGACGCCTCAGCTAACGAACCTGAATACATGGAGGATGTAAGTCAACTGCCAACACAGTATACTGTTGTCTGGTTTTTGGTTTGATGTTGTCCTTTGAAAATAAAAGTAAAACTCTCTGCTTAGCTGGAGACCACAAAAGTTATTTAAAAAAGAAATATTTTTTTTTTTTTTACTGAACTTAAAAGAGTAGTAGTAGTAGAGTAGTAAGATTGTGACCCCTCTTCCTCTAGGTGAGGAAGCAGCACACAGACCGCTGTGTGAACTTCCTTGTAGAGGAGCTGAAGGTTGTGGACCGTGATCAGGCACCCAACCGGATTTTCTTTGTCTCCGCCAAAGAGGTGCTGAACTCCCGCATGCAGCGTGCACAGGGCATGCCTGAAACAGGTGAGGCTTCATACCACAGTGGACGTTTTGTGGAGGATGGACAAACAGCATACGTACATTCATGTGTGATATTATCCAAGGCCCACATATAATGTTTTTTATCAATCCACATGCCTGTCTACAAGAATCTTGAATCCTCACAAGATACATTCTTTGGTGCAATCCTCCAGAGTTTTTAATAAAAAACTCTTTTAAATATTTATTGGGGCAGCATTAAACTGAATTAATGCTGCACATGACAGTAATGGCAGTGATTACCTTACTTAATCAATCATCTGAAACCTATTCTAAATGTTTGGAAAGAATAAAAAAATCAATAAGTAATTTCTGTTCACACCTAACTTAGAATTAGATCTTTTTTCAGATGCAAGTTGCGTTT
>JAUZTA010000025.1:14241106-14251402 GCA_034780835.1 Ctenochaetus striatus
ACACAGCCCTGCCAAAAGTGTTTTCTGACAACCTGACTTTTTCTCACGGCTACCTTGGATCAGCCCTGTCTGTCAAGGGACATCTATATTATGATTGATACTATACAATAAAGTGAGCATGTATAATTTTTGATGACCGGCAGCCCCTTTGCCCACGAGGGGCAATTAAAGGACAATGGCAAATGTTCAAACCTAGTGCAACAACAGCATAAATGTGAAGACTCATGAAGTCAGCGGTGTCCATTTTAAAGAAGTATCTACATAAAGATATTTCTGCTCGCGTCAGCCAACATAAGCTACTGGTCATTCCAGACCACATAAAGTTATAGCAGCAGTTGAATAAGAAAACTTGGGTTTTATTGCTTTAATTTTTTAAGTTACTGTGAACTGTTCAAAGTTACTGTTCACTCTTTACTACTGAAGGGGAAGATGTTTCTGCACTTCCTTAAATCTGAGATTAAAATGTTACCAAGACAAGCAAGACTTGGTATGTTACGAATTAGAAAGCAAATTGCAGTGAAAGACACTTGAAACCCCCGGCTAAAAGTAGGCATGTCAAGCCAGCTAACTGCTAGTTACATGCTAACAAGCTAACAAACAACACAAACAATCTGAGATGTTAACTACAGTTACCAATGTGCTACATGTGATAGTTGCTAGTTGTGCTATTTTGGTGCACAGCAGTCTCTAAGTCTAAAGATCAAACACATATGATTTAGTGTCTCCTGTTAGCCATTTTGATGTGCACTAGTCTTTTACAGATTTTACGTAGTTTGAACAGCAGTGGTCAGTATGCCATGATACATCAAGAATTTCTCAATACCGGAGAAGGAGCAAATGTTCCTTAGTGCCCCTTTTCAGAGTTTTTTTAATGCAGAACAACCATGCTTAGCAAAATATTAATTATAATATCGAGTAAAATATATAACATATAGATAAAATTTGAAAGATTATCTTTGGTTTGATTTAAGTTGAAGTACACAAAAACTAATGCAAACAAAAGAAGACACATAAAATCGTGATAGAGTGTGATGTAATTTTGTGCCATCACCTGAAATAAGTTTCCTGTCCTCTTTCAGATAACTCCATGAGCTCCATGGACTGTGAGTATATTTTTTAGTTGTTCACCACCATATATGGGAAAATATCTAACATTTGTATAAGTTATAGACAGAAAATGTATTCTGGGCACCCAGCAATGGTGATGAATGTTGTGGAGCAAACCTCTGAACACATATATTTATATTTGAGCAGGTGCTGCAGCTGCTCTCTACTTCCAAACAAACTTTACTTTTCCATGTGGCTCTACTTCTTTGAAGCAGACTCATTTCTCTCTTTGATAAATCATCCTTCGATTAAAGAAACTCCCCAGGGCCGATCCTCCTCTGGTCTCTTTGTTTAATGAGGCCCAAAGAGAAAGACTTCACAAGATCTTGTTTGGTTGTTTGAACTGGAAGGCTAGTGGTTGTGTTGAATCAGCAGTGGCTAAGTCTTAGCTATTGATGTTGGTTTGTCGTGTACTCAGCTCCAGAAATAGACGAGACAGCAGTAATGCAGCTGGCTGAGATGGGCTTTCCGCTGGAGGCCTGTAGGAAGGCGGTCTACTACACAGGCAACATGGGCCCCGAGATGGCCTTCAACTGGATCATAGCCCACATGGAGGAGCCTGGTAAGGAATCGATCATCACTCCATTAAAAAGGAACAGATTTATGGAGGATGTATGGAGGGAGACTGGAGTGCAGCACCTAAACTAGCCAATTTGCAGCAGTCATAGTTTTACTGGAAGCAAGAAGACATTTTTGAAAGGACAGACAGAGAATTTAACCTAACCACCTACTCTTCTCCCTGTCATTCACAAACATAATGAAAAAATAATGGGCAGCTTGTACAGTGAAAGTATATATGGACATGTGGTATGCATCAGTACATGAAAATCTCTTTTTTAACTGTGTTTAATGTTTTTTTAAACATGGACCAACTGAATGAAAACAACACTACACAGACAGGAGTAGTGTGGTGATGACTTGTACTGTTTCCCTTGATCTCATGCCAGTTTAAGAATGCTATCAGACAATGTCTTTTATTTTTATTGTTTTGAAAGAAAGGAATCTAGCTACAGAAATGACATATTCTGTGTTTTAGCAACACTTTTATATTTTTGCAGATAAAAATGATAAAATGATCACTGCAGTGTCTAATGGACAGAGTTTACAGCCCAGTGTTTGGGGCTTCAAATCACCTATTTGAGCTTCTCTAGTTTAAGTTTCTGCACCACTCAAATTAACCACCAGGTGTGACTGACGCCATACTTAGACCAAATCAGCTGTTTATTCGGAAATAAGTGTAGTGTTAGTGTCTCAATGTGAATCAATTGGAATGCAGCAATACTTACTTATACAATCCTGGTCTGAATTCTGGTGTGATTTGCCGACACAGTGTGACTACAGGTCACACTTCTGCAAAAGTGACGCATTTTCAACATTTCTCTAAAGGGTTGAAATGTGTTTTGTTTTTGCATCGCCTGCAACACTCACTGCTGAGTGGGATAACTTATAACTCACACAAAGCACCCAATTTGGTCTGAATATAGCCAAAGGGGTTGATGGCCTGTGCTGTTCAATAAATTGATCGACATGCTATTCTCATCTGACATCTAAATTATTCAAGTTATAGTATTTAGTTGAAACCTTAAAAATATGATGCCTATGTCCAAATTTATTCTGAGAGTCGAAGGTCATGG
The DNA here is from genome assembly GCA_034780835.1 of Ctenochaetus striatus. Classification (NCBI taxonomy): domain Eukaryota; kingdom Metazoa; phylum Chordata; class Actinopteri; order Acanthuriformes; family Acanthuridae; genus Ctenochaetus; species Ctenochaetus striatus. The sequence goes on from JAUZTA010000025.1 coordinate 14,243,848, forward strand.
CAAGAAATGGGGCATGGAGGGTGAGTGTTAAATGAGTGTTGAGGGTACAAGAGGTAACTGAACCCTGAGAAACCAAAAATACTGGTGACAAGTAATCAGAAGAGCGGGTGCAGCAAAAGAGCTGCAGTTCACCGACAATGTCAAGTCTGCTGAGTCTACAGAATCTAAGAGTTGAGCGTGAGATATGGACGTTCGCTTAAAGGCAATGAATGAAGAAATAAACAAGGCAGCTGCCTAAAAAGACTGTGCCTGTGCACATGTGCTGATAACATTTCAAGTATACAAAACCAAGGCAAGTTCATTTTTTATCAGATCTTTTAAACACAATGGTAATTCAAAGTGAGACACACATCACATCTCCAGCTCTTCCATGGACAGAAATGAGTTGTTTATGAGACTGTGCATCCTTTTGTGTCCTGCAGGTGTTTATCTCTGCATGTCTGTGTGCGAGATCATCACCTGAAACTTTGTCAGGGCTGTCTGACTCTATCTCTCATAGAGCCTCTCAGCAGTAGAGACGTTCCTCTGAGGTGTTCACTAGCGTCACTTTTATTTCCCTGGTTGGCTGTGAAGGACCTCTACAGTGGAGGGAAATTAGAGCAGCCCCTTGCCTGTTAGTTTTTAAACGGCGTAATGTTTTTCCGAAATGGGCTGCATTCAGGCTCAATAACATCAGTAAAACGGTTCGTCCCTGCTTGCTGCACAAAAGGTTGCTTCTTCTCCTGCCTCCCACACATTTGTTAGGCTCCCTTACTTTCACATTAGCGTCACATCAACCTATTCTTCTACATTTAAAGTTTTCACTTAATCATGGTTAGATGCAATGCCACAAAATGTGTCTGAGTGCTGCCTTTACAAAGGCAAACTAATGGATTCTCAAAGTGCAGGCAAAGCGATATAACTATAAGTATTTACTGCTGTAGTTAATCAGGTAAAACAAATAGGTCTCATTAAACAGGACCTGAGTTTAAAAAGAAAAACTTATATATTTATTTATTTCATAAATGTCTTTAATTAAGGCTGTTATGAGATTTTAATGAGTGATGAGTTAAAGGCAGAAATTACATAATTACTACCAATTAAAAAGTATCTTAATTCAACATGTAAAGATGTACCGTCCAGTTATATCTTATTTCTCTGCCTGCAAGACAGCCTTCTTTAAGTTACTTAAAAAGCACTGTGCTATGGGCGATTTAAAGGACACCAGACAAGGAGGCTGAGATGGAGACAGTAGTGTCAGATAAGTGGTATGCATTTTCATGGCAAGGACAGTAATGAAGACTCTGTTTATGGCCAACAGCAGAGTAATTACAGTAGGAGTGTCCTTGCTCCCAGTTTGAGGGTCATTTTGCTTTCGTTTGAATCAGTTGAAGTGCAAAAAAGTATTACATGTCAATTGAAAATTAGAAAGACTATTCTTAGTTTTACTTTTAGTTAAGAATGCCTCCTGAGTTGATGCAATGTTTTTCCTGTATATCCTCTGAAGATCAGCAAATTCAGGTGTCAGTGTTTCACCTCTCCAAAAATAGTTTAGGAATAATACTAATCCTGACTTTGACATGATCATGCAACATGGCCTTTGCATCACATGCTGTTTGATGTGTCCTATAGAACTGCTTATATGTAGCAGTGTTGTGTTTCATGCTTGTGCCTGCACTCTCTTTGTTAAATTTGAACTGAATTAACATTTTAAGTCAACAGATAGTCATTGAAACCAGTCAAAAAATATCTAGGTTAAGCTAATTTTGACTTGTGATAGAATTTCCTATTTATCCGTTGGGTTAAAAATAAACAGAGAGTGACAGCAACTCAGTTTTTACTGTCTCTCTCATATTTCCCAGACTTTGCAGAACCTCTCACTCTGCCCTCCATGATGGATCCTGGTCCTTCCACCAGTGACAACCCCATGGGCGCCACCCCGCTAGGCAACTCGCCCCCTGAGGAGAGCATCGCCATCCTCACTTCAATGGGCTTCCCCCGCAACCACAGCATCCAGGCACTCAAAGCCACGGTCAGGCTTCTGTTCATATTTGCACCTTGTTTACTAAGAAGTAGCTTTTTATTTCTTTCTTTATTCTGTTAGCTTGTGCTGAGACTTTTCTGCAAGTAAATTATTGAAATGAGTCTTAGTCCTAAACATTTCATGTTATGTCATTAAGCAACCCCAGTTCATGAGTTTCTACATTTACTTTGGTCTAACAAGTCTCACCTTTGGGCTTATTAATTCTCCAGTGACTTAAATCTTCTGCTGCTACAAATTGATGCATTGTTTGTATGATAAGTGGATAACAGACAGAAAAGGAAAAGTAGTCATTGTTTGATGAAACTGAGAGAGGAAAGCACTCAACTTATAGAGAGAAAGCCTTCTGTAAGCAGTGTTTGTTTATTCGTATGTTACTTGCAGAGACAAAAAGTTGTATGGAAAGAAAAAAGACAGTTAAGAGAAAATCTGTGGATGAAGACCTATCAGTATAGTTTGATGTGAAGTTTGAAGTGTCTATGGGAAGAATAACCATCTGACACCACAGAGAGGAAGACTGCTGTGGTCAATAGAAACAAGAGACACCAGTTCAGGACAAAGCAGGAAGTAGGGATGAAGTGAGGTGGTGTTTGAAAAGAGGGCAAAGAAAAAGTAAGATGATAAAACCTTAACTCAGTCGGTCATAAACGTGGCTTGGCTGGCCCAGTTGTTTGCTTTCCAAACTGCAAATTTAGCAGGTCCTACATGTCAGAGTGATTAGAGATGTCTGCACCACACAATGTTTGTAAATACTCCCAGAAGCATGAGGATCAGTCTTGGTGATGTGTCAAACTGTTTTGTTCTCACATCTCATGAATGTTTTTTTTTTTTATTGCACAGTACAAAATAACTGGTTTTAATGTGAGTCAAAGGTGATGCAGCTGCTGCAAATGTATTAGCTCCTTGGTGTGAAATGGCCTCCGCTTCTCACGTTTCCTGTTGAGTATTTCAAACTGCTCCCTTAGCAAAAATAGCCCAGCAGACTGTTATTGAGACACGGAAATAGACACTGGGTTTCTTTGTTTACCATTCCCAGTGTTACTGAAGTGAAAAAAATGAACACATGTTTCTGATGAGACAGATGGAGGTGTGAATCAGAGTGGGGTCTCTTGACTGGCTTATTATTAGTCCAAAGTTAGCAGAAGAAACCTTTTTTTCAACCTCATTGACCCAACTGGAAGAGACAAAAAAAACAGGTAGCTTCGCTCGCCAACCAAGACACACATTTTCCAGGAAATACGGCTCTATTTTGGGAAAACTCTCAGGGGGACTTAAGCACAAATGGACACCTGCCACCTCCTTGATTACTCCCTGTTAGCTCACATTTAAACATTTTCAGCATCTCTTTTTTGAGGAGATACCTAAAGATGTGAGGGAATGAGAGAACAAGCACATTTGTTATTTTGTCCTTGTGTGTGCCAAATATTTTTGTTTACCAGTGGTATTTTATTTTGAAGTGCAGCTCAAGGCTTCAACATCATTAGTGCATCACATTCTGCAACAGGAGATTTGAACAGCAAAGTGTGTCTTTGTCCTCCTGCAGTACATGTTCAAAACTTTTTTTTCTGCACTGGCTGAAACCTGATTTTGTGTCCAAAATTGAAAAAAATGGTGAATTACGCATTAACATTTTAGATGTAAAATTGTACAGTACAATAATGTTAAAACTAGAATATTAAAAGTATTTTGGTTGGAATCACAGTAAACTTAAGTAGAAATGCTCTTTCAGAACAATAACCTTGAACGAGCTCTCGACTGGATCTTCACCCACCCGGAGGAGGAGGAGAGTGACGCCCTTTCAGACATGGCTGACACAGAGCCCAATGATAACGCTTTCTCCAATGCAAACTCACACAGCGATTCCACGCTGTCACCAGACAGAGACACGACAGGCCCGCGGATCAAAGACGGACCAGGGCGTGAGTCACTCTGATTTTACTAAATGTAGCTGCTGTTTTATATTTGAAATGTGTATCCTCACATTTTTACAGTTTAAATACATTTTTAATGGGAAAAGAGATAAAGTGTCATGGTATTTTAAAACAAAGAGAAACAGGGTGCTCTCTGCCTCCTAATTCACCTTGATTTTCTAAATCCTCACAGGCCAGTTTAAACACTGGCACTGCTGGGCGTGGACCCGCTCCGCCAGACCAACTTTAGACACAGTGACATCAAAAACATGATTCAGGAGTTTTTTAACCCAAAATACTTTTCAAAAGTAACATATAAAATATAGTATTACATAAACATTCTTGCATTGTTGTGTGTAAACAATATTTGTGCAACATTGTAACTTTTAATGGTGAAATTCATTAATGGTGAAAATTCAGATTGTTTCGTATGCTTTGCTTTATCTTTAACTCGGAGGCTTTGCCATCAGCAGCTATATGTCATCTAACAGAGGTTGTTCATTCCTGGATTAACTTGGTCTCTGGTGATGGGATCACAAGTTCACAGCTCTTATGTTAGTTCTCACTTGCTCCCCATATGCATCTTAAGTGACCACTTGTAATCAAATCTCACTTGTATTCGTCTGTACTGGTAACTGTTTACTGTGTTTACTGATTTTCATATGCTTACTCTCAGTGTCACAGTAAGGGGGATTTTTTTCTATAACTCACTGTAGAACAAATTAAGGCTTAAAGTTGTGCATTCAGGATATATATATGTAGCTGACAGTATCCACAAATTGTTTGGCAAACATTTCATTGTCATCACTAGCGATGCTTATCCCTCCCAGCTCCACCTTGTGTCCAAAAAAGAACAACTGAACATATTAAATTTTGTTAACACTAACTCTTTGTGTGACTTAATGTTCCCTTTTTCAGGTTATGAGCTCTTTGCTTTCATCAGCCACATGGGAGCATCCACAATGTCTGGACATTATGTTTGTCACATCAAAAAGGAGGGAAGGTGAGTTACACTTCAGCTTATTGTGTTCAAAACTGACAGCCCATTATTAGTTACAACGGGGAACTTCCTTTTAATCACAAAATTGTCTGCTCTTAATGCGATTTACGTTCATATCAATCATCTCAGAAGTTTATGCCCTTAAGAAATTCAATTATTATTGTAACATTCATTATTAAGTTTTTGTCTGCAGAAGTCTGAAAATAAATTATTCAAACTGGCAGGGATGTTCTGTTTTTTAGACTGAATAGAAAAAAAAAATTGACCCAGCTTTTTTATCTTCATAGATCTCAGTTTTGAAAGAAGTAAACCCCTGAATATATTTTCACTGCAATTTAAACGAGTGTTTTCCATGTTTTTGTTGTGTGTTCCTGTAGGTGGGTGATCTACAATGACCACAAAGTGTGTTTGTCAGAAAGGCCTCCAAAAGACTTGGGCTACATCTACTTTTACCATCGATTGTCTAGCAGTTAAACTAAAGTTAGTGCCCCCCTTCACCATGCAACCTTTTAAAGAACCGCGGTCATTCACCCCGAAGACTGGCAGACAACTTTAATAACAGCCACAGCGGAAATGATGGAAATAACCTCTGAGACCAGCTGCTCGCCTCACAGTGATGTTTTTCAATGAGCAACACTGGTCAGCAAAGGGGAAAGCAATGTGCTTTTTGTGCATTCGTGTTATGTCATGCTTTAAATGTATATTTTAGTGTTTATGTTTAAGAAAAGACACTTTCTTGACAGTGGAGGTACAGAGGGATGTGTGCAATTTCCAATTCTGGAGTTTTCTGTACACAAAATAGTGTCACATATCAGATCTCATTGTTCCTTCTCTATGCCTTCAGCTACTGTGCCAGCATTTTCAAAGTGGTACATTTTATAAATGTATATTAAAAATGGGAGTGCTTCACTGCCAGCCCTGAAATGCTCTGAAACTGCAACTACAAACAAACAAGAAAAAAAAAATACTGTGCCGCTAGTCGCTTTGCTTTTTATGTTGAAATACAAAAGAATGTTTTTCACTTGCAGGAAATTAAAAGGATACCAGGAATTAAAATATATTGGTTTGACGCTGAGAGAAATATCCAACATACTGTGTGCAAGTCTGAAACAGAGCTCCAGAATGGTCATGACCAGGTTTAAAGTTCAAAATGTGTTTGCTCAAACGTGCCCCAGTTTACCTGGAGCTGACCTGCATGTTTGTCCCTTTAAAGAGAAACTCTGGGGTACATTGGCTGACTTATCAATGTGCAAGCATTTTTATCTTCCCTCAAAGCACTTTTTGACAAAAATGATTCATATTTTGCACCAGATACTGTTGGAGTGGACTTTTTATTCACCAGCTGTAAGCATTCAAATGTTATTTCTTAAATTTTAACTTCAGTACTGCTGAGCTGGTATATCCTTTAAGTGGCCATTAGTCAACATGGAAGTTGCACATCAGTATAAATGTAAGTTATGACCTGCAGTGAACTTATTTCAGTATTTGCGTTTGCCCAATTTGCAGAATATTTGCATGGCAGGCAAAACTTAAACTCTCAGCTGCAGCCGAGCCAGTTCGGTTCCTTTATCACGTTGACAGATTGAGACTACGACCCAGAAGTTAAAATGAATGTTTTTCTTGACCTGTTGCTGCTTTTTACAGGTCATTTAATTCAGTTATGCATCATGTCTAAAGCAATATATGCACCACAACCAAATCTACTCCACTGTATGATAAAAGCTGTACGGTGAGCTGTTTCTCCTCAGAGGTGTGCATTCTTGTACTTACAGATATGTTGCAGTGCTGAATGTATAACTTCATGGTGCTCACTGCAACACAAACCTCCTGTTCAGCTTTGATACTCAGAAACTGGTCCCTGCTGTTCAGTCACTGTAACCTCATGCTGGATTATCCACCAACTCCAGACCCCTCTCATTTATCTTCTCAGTATGTTCACAATGTGCCGGACAGATTCAACGTAAATACTGTGCGCTTGTTCGTCTGATATTTGTGAATTTGCAGCATCTCAGCATTATGGTTCATCTTTTCTTTCTACACACTTGTTAGCCATGTGAACTAAGATTCGACTTTGGTTTCTATCTGTTGCATCTCAGTGTCATTTTACAAAGTGTTGGTATTTCAGTTTGGTGACCCTAGCATGTGGTAAAACTGACTTTCACTCCATGTTGCACTCTTGGGTGCATATTTTAAAGGGGAGCTCTGCTGGAAAAAGACTTTTTGAAAGCTACAGTATTCTGCAAATTTCAAAGGCTTCTTAACATGATCAATTTTAGTTGTTTTTTGGAGTTATTACCTCTCATATTCAAGGAGAGGACAACCCTTTGACAATGAATGAACAAAAGAACTGAAAGAACGAAAGATTTGTTTTACTGCATATCTCTCAAATATCCAAAACTGTGGAAGATAATGATGGAATGTGATTGTACTTCAAAATGTATTTCAGCAATGTCAGGGAATGCCAAAGTCATAGAGGTGACTTTCCCTGAGGGCTAATGTGTTCAAGAACAACATAAAAAAAAACCTAATAGAAGCCTTTAAAAAAATATCCATTTCACAGAATAACTCCATCTTTTAGCGGTGCTCCTGTTTAACAACACTGTGCCTAGACTTCTCTGAGTTTTA
>JAUZTA010000025.1:14261750-14275442 GCA_034780835.1 Ctenochaetus striatus
TTAAAAATATTATTATATATATATATATATATATGTATATATATATATACTTAATTTTAATGCATGAGGGCTGAAGCAAACTAATTTAATGAAATTTACGAGCTTCACTGCCTGTGGAGGTGCAGTATAGATACCAATGACTGCATTAGGAAAAGACTCTAAGCTCTCTTAGGTCTTGACTTGCAGCTGCACATTTTGATCTGTAATGTCCTTATACTGTATTGATATATATATATATATATATAATTTAAAAAAAGAGAGTACGATGCATACAAGAAATGGGAGGCCTGCTAAAGCCGTCCCAGAAGCTTAAGATATGAGTGCTAATTTTAGACCTGTAACAACCTTTTGTCAAAATGAGACACTTTGAAAGTTCGCACACCAATGCAGGTTTTTAAAGATCAATGTTGCCCAGCTTCTGTGTGTATTTCTTCGACAAGTCTGAATAAAGGGAACAAAGAGAAGCTTGGAGCCAAGACCAAAAAAAAATAAACCCAACAAATAAAAATTAATGGCTCAGAAAGCTTTCAAGTTCAAAAGATGGCAGTTATTTAAAGAAATCAAAACCAGTCTGAAAATGGCTTAGTTTTTTTTTTGTGTTTGTGTGTGTGTGTATGTGTGTGTTGCCGTAAAAATAGTATAAATAAATGTGGTTGTTCGCATGCAGTCGAGTAAGGCTTTACAACCTGGCTTGCACATTCCATTCGGGTTGAGGAAGTTTGTCAGCAGAGCAAAGGGAAAACTTCTGAAAGTATGTTAATTTTAAACAAGAATCCATTTATGAAAATGCTTATTCATGCAGTATCATTATTCTCCATTGAAAGAGGATGAAAACAAGCCAGGAACAGAATTTGGAGTTCCAGGTCAAACGGTGCAGTCTTCATCATTGCACACTAAATCCATCCTTCAGGAGGGTGAGACAGTTTTGAGTCTTTGAAATTAATTGGATAATGAAACCTTTTTTCTCCCTCTCAAGACCTCATCTTTTCTCTGCAAACTGCGTGTGAGGGTTCCTCTGTGAGACTCTCAAACTGTCTGTCTGCCTGTCTCTCATGGCTTAGCTCTGTTCCACTGGATGAGTCAGTTTTTAATTGATGTGTTCTCTAAGGCATTGCTCATACAATCTTTGCCCGTCCTTGTGCTCTTCAGGGAAATCACAAATTGCAGTGCAAATCCATCACAAAGCAGCCACTTCAAGTACTTGGAAGAACCTGTCCTCAGAACTGCTCCAAGGTACGTGGGCGAAAAATATAAAACAACTTTGTCCTCTGTAGTTAATTTTTACGTGCATAAAAACCACACTATTGTCTCTTACATCAGATCCAATCCATTCTGATGTGTGCACTTTGGGCTTTTGGCTGTTGGGTAGAAATCAAAGAGTAAGTGAAGAGGGAGATGCTGTAGACACTACCTCCCGTTCCTCAAATGTCTAGGTTAAAGGCCCGCATGAGGAGATCCAGGTCACCAATATTAGCAGCCTGGAAGAGTTCAGGCTGGTCCATCATGGACAAAGCTATCCTCAGAGCAGCCCAGATGTTTCCAGACATCACCTGGTGGGACTGCTGGCGACTCCGGCTTTTCCTCTGAAGGCTTAATGCAGTCAGGAAGTTACTAGCCGCCTCTCTGAAGAAGCAATAACAATAGAAATCAGTTGGTTTTGAAGCATGCTGTACAGGCTGAAGAAACTTGCAAAAGTTTATCCAGTCTTAGCCCTACACACCCATGATAGAGAATTATTAGACATCCTCTAACAGACACTTTACAAAAGTATATCAGCTTTATTTAAAAAGAATCACTGCAATCGGTACAAATATCTTAAATTTGCTGGCCTTTGCTGGTGTCCTTGCATTGAGCTTGAAAGTCCAAAGTAGATGAGCTACTGTAGCTTTTTAGTTTAGTTGCACAAAAGTTTAATAACAGCAAACAACAGAGATGTAGTTTGTAGACAAAAACAGAACACAAAACCAAGCTAACGTAGAGTGTTATAATGACAGTTAGCAAGTTTACTAGCTCTGAATTTGGACTTACTAGCACTTGTTTTTAGCTGGCTTTTGTGTTAATCACAGATAAATGTATATTGTTAGCTGATAGCTGGGCAGCTACAGTAGTTCACCATTTGTCCCATATGTATTTTGTACAACAATAAGCATCTTGCCTTGCCTTGTTTAAAAGGATCCACTCCTCATAGCTTAATTGTTATGTTTTTGCACCTGTTAGTGTCAGACGTACGACACCTTCATCATACTTAGTGGAGCAGGGGACCAATTAACTAGGCTACTGAAAACACCTGTGGGGGTGTGCACGACTTGGATCCTGAATTGGAGTAAAACCAAATTTGGTTCACTTTTATTGTACTGTGATGAAAGAAGAGACCAAAAAACCCCTGGGTATACAGCATTTGAATGGCTTGGTAACATTACCACTGGAGGCAAGTAACAGTGTTTTCTGCTCCCATATTATAAGCTAACACTGGTTTGCTACCAGAAATGCTACTGTTATGCTGCCATATAACTTGATAAACTAGCTTATTTCATTAAGGTATGCTGTTTTTGCTTCCGTGTCATTTCATGAGCTAACAGTTAGTTTGTCTGCTCACTCTTTCCTCGCAAACTTTGAAAAAATAATCACAGGGACACCAGCTGCTCGACCCACAGTCGTGTTGGCCGTTAGCCTGAGGGTATTGTGGTGTCCTTGCCATCTTCAGCCTTGGAGCAACTCTTCCTTAATGAGGATTAATTACTCTCCCCCTCCCTGAAATGCTGAGGGTCACTGCTTCTCTTCACCAAGGCAAGTGTTTGTCATTTGTTGTTTTTTGTGCTTAATGATAGGACTATCTGACCGATGTGAAGTTTGCGTTTGTGTGCTTGGCTTTTGTGGAAGCTTGCTAGATCTGGCCTGCCTCCTGTTTGCTGCTCATTTCTGATTATATAGCTACTGTTGCTTTGCACTTTCTGTTTGTGGCATTATTGATTAGGAACTACAAATACTAATATTGGATATGATGAAGCTGATCCAGTTTTTGCTGAATAATTCCTTTTAAGTTTTTTTTTTTTGCCAATTTGCACAATTATGTTTGTGTATTGTTAGCTTCATGGAAAATTTAATTGGTTTCACATGAAATGAACATTTCTGAGATATTTACAATTAGCCAAGCATTCAGAAATTATGACTCAAAAATGATTAAGATTTTTATTATAACTAGAGCTGCAATGATTGATTTATTGACAGAAAATTAGTTGCTACCCTAAATATTTCAACTTAAATGCATCTGACAACTGTGGCGCAGCTTTGTCCCACTCTCCAATAGCCCCTGGTCACTCACCTGTGTGCCCCCAGGTTGATACAGCTGATGCCCAGGTTGTAACGAGATCTTATAAACCCCGGCTGCAGCTCAAGTGCTCGCGTGTAAGCCTCGACTGCTTCCTCACTCCGGTCCCCGTTTGCCAGCGTGGCCCCCAGGCGATTCCACAATAAGTAGTCCTGAGTGAGTGATGGGGGTTTATTGAGGGGTAAGAAATGTCAGAGGGTAAAGATGAAAGATTTGTGTTTAGTACAGTTCACTGTAATACGTGTTGTCAGATGCTGTAGCCTTGATAATGAGACTTTTGAGGGCTGATGGGTTTCTTTAAGCCTAAATTTAAAAACTCATCCCCTCAGTTATCTTTACGTCTCCTCTTTTTGAAAGACCTGATCAAGCTGACAGTGTCTTTAACAGAGAAGTTTAAGTGAAATAGAGCTGAATAATCTGAGCTGCTAAACAACACTTTGCTCTTATCTGCAGTGACAGCATGACAAAGCAGCGTAAGAGCTAGAATTCACAGTTGTTTTTCTCCGATGCACAAAGAACAAGGAAGGAAGTGTCTGGAGCATTACACAGCACCCCGCTATGAAGTAACCTAACATGGGTAATTTAAGGAGAGCTCAGTTACATCACACAGGATGTCCTTGCCGTTGTTTCCCACCTGCAGGTAGACAGGCACAAACAGAGGTCATGGTCTGCTACAGTATAGGGGTCCTTCATCTTTGGCTAAGCCTGGCAGCGGGATATAATTATCTCCCTTTGTGTTCAGAGCTATTTTTCCAGCAGGGGAGCAGATATTACCAAGTCAAATGTGGGAGGTTGGATTTAACAGTGAGTAATATTCTTGCCGGCCTGGGACAGCGCTCAGAGGACAGAGACTGATTTGCATTAAAAAAAAGAGATGCAGAGATGGAGGGAAAGTTTGTGCTTGTAATTATATGTGAGTTTATATATTTTCATTTTGTGAATTCGTACATAGACATACAGTCTGTGAGATATGCGTCAGAGTCTGTTTTTAATTCTCTGAGTGTGAGTGTGTGTGCGTAATCTTTGTCTATTCTTGAGCTGGGTCATGAATGACAGCGTATGTGTGCCAGTCAAGAGTTCATGAGGCCAGATTTGGCAGCTCCTTGCTTCACATTTTGCTGTGACAGTTTAATATGCTTCACTGCATCTGTTTGCATGAGCCTTCCCTTGGTAATTGTGGCTGCATCTCCCTGATGATGTGTTCAAGCTCAAGGGCTTCATGTCTGCTGTATATGCTTGCATGGGAACATGTAACGTGTGACAGATCATGGTTTACAAGCGTGCACTTTAATGTTGAGGATCAGATCAGTTTAGTGTCTAAAAGACCAATATTGCTGCAGTTTTGTGCTTTTATTACAAAAGAAAAAGGATGCAACAGCCACAATATCTCAATAAATTAATCCGAGCTTGTATCCTGATCTCCAACATCTCAAACATACAGCGTATTAGATATTCATTTATTTATATTTTGGTATAGATCGTATTATGACATCATGCATGGCTCCTTGTAATGCAACAAAATTTCAGCAGCCACCACCTAAGATATACAAACCATCCTTGATTTTCTTTTGCACATAAACAACCTTTGAGAAATTTGGCAAAATTCCTGAAGTAGCCTCTAAACATAGTTTTAAATGATAGGTGAGTTAAAATCATTGGCACAGTGGTGTTTTTAAAGTAAAAAAAATAAAATGCATAGCTAGATACCCAAAGCTAGGTAATTGGGAAAGGACTGTATAAGTTGGGCTGAAGTGACCTCATTAAAAGTATGGTGCCCTACAACACCAGAGTCAGTATCTGTTTGGCACTCTGTTTTTTGTGTTAAAACTCAAACATTTGCTTTAGGATAAAAGTTTACTGTTACATAGTGCTATGTATTGCACGATGTACTGAATATGAGAATCCTCCATATATGAAGATATGTTTGTATTTCAAAATGATTGCTTTCAGTAATTTCAGCATACTGTATGCTTGTTTCACAAGTGATTGCAAAAGTAAAAAAAAAAATGGTATAAATGACTTACTTTTACTAGCTGGGTAATTTGCACTTTTTTTCTCCATCTTGTCTCCTGAGGCTAAAATCGACCAATGAGATTGCTTTTGCCTGCGAGGCATCTGAGTCCCCGACAAGTGTTGGTACGACTACAGCTCAGCTCTACCTAATCTGCATGTTTCCGTGTGTGTGTGTGTGTGTGTGTGGTTTGTACCTCAGGCCGCACTGACAGTGCTGTATTGAAGGCCTCCACAGCTTTGTTGAACTCTCCACTGAGATTGTAAAGCACCCCGAGGCCCGTCTGCAAATCCGGGTCGATGCTGTCAGAGTTTTGCTGAACTGCTTCCAAGAAGAGCTCCCTGACCTCGGGTTGCAGGGAGCTGTGGACACACAAACAAACACACACACACGCAAACACACAGCTCAGGATTAGTGTGACTTAAGGCTGCTGAGTGAGCGCTCTTAAGATTGAGAACTATGATGTGCACTGTACTGCATATCAGCTTTTATTCGGAACAGACAGCAGAGAGAGAGGCAGATTTACAGGAAGGGGTAGTGGAGAGACAAAGTGAAGGAAGACAAAACAAGAAAAATAAGAGCAAGGAAAATGCAGAGAGGGTTGAGTTCAAGAAGGGCCACTAATGTGCAGTTTTGTTTCCGTTTATTGGCTGTGACAGAAAAAGTAGTTAAGTGCAATGTTTGGAGGTCTTGTACTTTTCAACTCTATCATCAGTTAATAAAATGAGTAGCTAATAAAATTTCTTGTCATTATGTTTTTATTTTATGTGCATAACTCTAAAGCAGTGCCTTACAAAACTTTTTTTTTTTTTTTGGCATTTTCTGTCTTGATTGGATGGCCAATTTGCTGCTGTAGTTGTTCTGTTTGATAATGGGGTCGACCAAAGTCAACCTGCAGCAGTTTTATCCTTTAAGTTGTAATTTGGTGACTTAACTTTTGTGTCTGAGCTGTGGTAAGGCTTTGTTTTTAAAGGTCTCTACGTCTTCTCAGTACTGTGTAAAGTTGCTGCAAACCAATCTGTTTCTGCTGTTGTTGCTTTGCATTGAACGCTTGCATCCATCTTGTTTTACCAAACATTTTGTTCAGTCAAGTTCACCCTCCCCTCTGCAACAGCCCCGGTCCCCCCTGAGGGCTGGGCCCACAGCATGAGGACCAATGCACTAAAGCAAAAAAATATTCGACAGCTAGACTGCTACTTCTGCAGAGTTTTTTCCTTAACTTATGACTAAAGATGAGAACTGCTTTTATATTACATCTTAGAGTCCACTGGACTTTTCATATCAGAGGGAGGATAAAGTGAAGTTGGAAATGAAAGGGATGATATTTCATGGGTTAAAGAGGAGACCATAGTAAATGCGATGTAGCGCAGTCTCTTCAGATTGACCAGATGATTATTGATTTGATAATGTGTTGCTTTACCTTGGGAGAAGCATAAGGCCTTTTGAATCTGATATATCTAACAACCTCATTTTTCTGGCTTAAGATAACATAGACACTCTGCCTCCTACAGCAGTAAGAGTAGTTTAAAAAGATGGATACTCGAAGCTCCATATATGCTGCCTTTCAGTGAAATTAAAAAAACACCAGCTGTAGTTGAGAAACTCTGAAACAAGTTTTTCACTATCTCTGACAGAATAACAGCACTTTAAGTATGACAAATGAGAGTCTGCAGGTAAAGATCTTGTTTGTGAGTGCGACATGCAGCACACAATGTCCAATATGCTTATTGATTACTTAGTGACTCTGAGCTGTGAGATATAAGGTTGATAAGCAGTTGTAGCCGGAATTGTTAATTTACAGATTATTGACTATTTTCTATTTCATACTTGTCTTGTTCATCATCTATTAAACCAATCGGTATTACAATAATTGTATACCTTTTTATATATTAATGTAATGTTGGGTCAAATCACAATAAATAAAACAAATAAGTCTGCATTAAATTGTCAAATTTATTATAAAATATCCAATATTCACATAAATCAGACTTGCTTATTGATTTGCAACAGAGTTGCCCACCAGAGTTGAAACAATCTGTCTATTTTTTTGATTAGTAAATAATTTAAAAAAAAAAAAAATTCACTTACAATGGTATTTTACCCGAGCAGGATGTTTAATCAGTGGACATTGCAGAGGATTTCCCAATTAATAGAGTTCAAAAATGCCTGTTTATGTTACAAATTATAATAACAGCTAAATGCCCCCTTCTTTGTTCTTGCCAGGTCTAAAGTATCACTAAACTGTGTGCTTATTCAGTCTTAATACTCCACCTTTCATATCTTCCCATGTTGGGAGCATGAGACATTCTGCGTTGGGAGTTCGGGGATCCCATCAGGTGGGTCTTGCCTTTCAGCAGGTGCTTGTACTTTGGGTTGTGTCGCAGCCAGCGAAGCAGGGCCTCGCAGGCATCATTGCGCATACCAGTGTTGGTCAGGCTCACTGCCAGAGCCATGAGGGCTGGGAGGTTGTTTGGGTGGAGCTCCAAACACCTGGATGGAGACAGGGCCCGGGCATGGGAGAGAAGAGATGGTGTAAAGTGTGAACTTCAAAGGAAAATCTAGATTTGACAGGCATTAATTGGGACAGGCTAAAGCACGGGAACATCAGGCAGAGGCTAATGATTTCTAGGTCTGGATGGTTGAGCTTCACCTCTGCTGTTCTGCCTCTGCTGCTGCTGACGACAGTTTTGCATGCTCCCCTCCAGCAGAAGGGTAAGACGATTTGCATTCAGTTTGCATTATGAAAAAAAAAAATGCCTTCAGTGATTGTTCCAGAGTTTGAGATGGAAAGTGTGTTTGCATGCTAAAGTTACATCACCGGTTATATCATTGGGATTGCTGCCACTAAGATCTACGCCTGCCTTTGTAATTTAAAAAGGGGAGAAGAGCAGCAGTGTGCTGGATGAACAACTTGTATTAGTGGAGAGACTGGAGGAGAGGCCAAAACAAGATTAAGCTTTCATCAAGATAATTTTCAGGCCAGATTTGCTATAGCTGATGCGCCAACTTCCTTAAAACCTTCATAATCTTAGTCAAACCAAATTATTTCAGTCTCCAACTTCAGTGTGATGTAGGTGAGGGTTACATAAACTTCGCCACTTACATCCACTGCACGCTTACAAGGATGTGCTCTTTGAACGAATTTGTTTAGCTTTCCATGGGCAGAGGTTTTATAAGGTGAAAGAAAAATTGAGCTTATCCATGTTTATCTCAAATCTAGAGAGAGGCCTGTTTTTCCAGGGACATTTCCAGATTTGTCAGATTTGTTTTCATTGACTATTGAGTTGGCTCCCCATCAAATAACGACAAAAAGCCCATATAGTTGCATCCTTAACTTCAAAAAATGTTTCATATTTTTTCCCAGTGTTTAAAGATAAAGCTCACTTCTTTAGCATCAAAAGTGAAGGATAAAATAGTCATGACAGGACACAGCAAAATGTATTAAGAGACATTAGCCAAACATTGCAATATTATCAGATTTTTCATGGTCAAATTCTGAGTAACAGTTTTTAATGAAGTGATAAAGAAACCCAGAATAGAGCAGGGTAACATGGTGCCTGCTAACTGAAGTGTTGCCAGTGTAGCAACAACAGGACTAATGCCAGGTAAACATCTAATCTCACTTCATACCCAAACATTCCCCTCACAGATGGAACTGTTACATAATAAACAAACTAAAGTGAATGCCATGCAAAAAAAATGCAAGAATGCCTTGGACTAAGTGACATTTTAGCAGGAAGTGAAAATAAAAGTCTTAACATCCTTTCTTATACAATTCAAGTAACAGAAATGAAATGTTTTTATTATTTTATGATTATGTTTAAATTTAACAAAACGGACCATCTATGTGGCACTTGGAAAAGGAAGGATGGCTGTCTCTTGTGTTTTCAGCTGGCTTGTCTCTGTTCACACTCCCAGATAGGTGCAATTTCTGTCTTCAGTGTTATGAATGAAAGTGGGCCACCTCCCATTGAGGACTCTGTTCATACCCTGGCTCTGTGCAATCACCATCTATGTGGGATGTGTCTATTTTAAGGGAAAAAAAAAAAAATTGCAAAACGATCTCTTCCAATTGCTGTTTGGAAAAGGAAAATGGTGATGTCGTTCTTTTTGGGACTATAAATATAACAAATCTCTCTCCCTCTTTCTCTCTCTCTCCCTCTCTGAAAAAACTGCTGCCAAAAAGTTTATTGAAATCTCTCAGGCAAATTTCATACGCTGGGCTTCATCTTTTAACATGACATTTCCACAGAGTCCCACTTGTACCAACATATGGTGTCCCCGAGCAGTAACAGCTGTCAGCTCCGCCAAGTTTTTGAGAGCGATTTCGGGTTTTTAAATTGGAATTTGATGCAGTTGTTTCTACTTACCTCTGGAGGGAGACAATCGCAGCCTGCTCATTCTCATTTTCAGCCTGCGTCGTCCCCAACACCTGCCAAGCCTGGAGGGAAACAAAATACAGGTAACAGTAAACAGCAGGGTGGAAACCTGGACTCTGTTGCTTGTGTTCTCCAGGGACTGAAACAGTTACAGTGGCTCAGCAGCGTCTGTCAGGCACAATGAGGGGGATCCAGCACGGAGCGAATGATGCCAAAGTGTCAGACACATCAGCAGCTACAGTGCATTTAAACACTGACTTCACAGGATAGAAAACCGCCAAGAGGTCAAATAGGGTTGCATGCAATTATGATTAAATACTGGTGTGTTTAGCTTGGAGTGTGGCCTAAGATACTCTAAGAAATCATCCAAGCAGCAGGAAGCCATTTATTATTCAATGTAGCACAGATATGACTGTCTGAGCACTGTTTTATCTCTTCCTCCCAAAAAGTAAAAAGAGATAATTTAGGTAACAGCTTCTTACTTATTTAAAGCTAAAGAAATAGGTCATTAGTGGTAAACAGTTTATTTATCAGTGACTATTCTTATTATAGATTTGGATTATTGTTAAAACAATTTTACAGTGAAGTTTTTGTGTTATGGAATGTTCCTCAGACAAAAAAACCCGTTCAAAGCTTCACTTTGGCCTGTGGGAAATTACATTTTAGTTATACAGTTGTGCTCATAAGCAGAATTGGTGATTTTTGGGCCATTTTTCAGAGAATATGAATGACAAGAGAATTTTTTTTTTCCACTCATGGTTAGTGTTTGGGTGAAGCCATTTATTGTCCAACAACTGCGTTTAATCTTTTTAAATCATAACGACAACAGAAACTACCCAAATGACCCTGATCAAAAGTTTACATGCCCTGGAGATTTTGGCCTGATAACACGCACACAAGTTGCCACAAACAGGTTTGAATGGCTACCAAAGGTAACCATCCTCACCTGTGATCTGTTTGCTTGTAATCACAGTGTGTGTATAAAAGGTCAGTGAGTTTCTGGCTCCTGATAGACCCTTGCATCTTTCATCCAGTGCTGCACTGACGTTTCTGGATTCTGAGTCATGGGGAAAGCAAAAGAATTGTCAAAGGATCTGCAGGAAAAGGTAATTGAACTGTATAAAACAGGAAAGGGATATAAAAAGATATCCGAGGAATTGAGAGATTGCCAATCAGCGGTGTTCAAACTCTAACTAAAAAGTAGAAAATAAGTGATTCTGTTGAAACCAAACCACGGTCAGGTAGAACAACAAAATTTTCAGCCACAACTGCCAGGAAAATTGTTCAGGATGAAAAGAAAAACCCACAAATAGCTTCAGCTGAAATACAGGACTCCCTGGAAAAAAGTGGTGTGGCTGTTTCAAGATGCACAATAAGAAGGCACTTGAAGAAAATGGGCTGCATGGTCGAGTCGCCAGAAGAAAGTCATTACTACGCATATGCCACAAAGCATCCCGCTTACAATACGGCAAACAGCACAGAGACAAGCCTCAAAACTTCTGGAACAAAGTCATTTGGAGTGATGAGACCAAATTTTAACTTTTTGGCCACAACCATAAACGTTACATTTGGAGAGGAGTCAACAAGGCCTATGATGAAAGGTACACCATTCCTCCTGTGAAACATGGAGGTGGGTCGCTGATGTTTTAGAGATGTGTGAGCTACAAAGGCACAGGAAACGTGGTCAAAATTGATGGCAAGATGAATGCAGCGTGTTATCAGAAAATACTGGAGGAAAATTTGCACTCATCAGTCTGGAAGCTGCGCATGGGACATACTTGGACATTCCAACATGACAACTATCCAAAACACAAGGCCAAGTCGACCTGTCATTTGCCACAGCAGAATAAAGTGAAGGTTCTGGTGGCCATCTCAATCTCCTGACCTCAGTATCATTGAGCCTCTCTGTGGAGATCTCAAACTTTCAGTTCATGCAAGACAGCCCTAGCACTACCACACTACCACTACCACAAAAGACTACAAGTTGTCATTGATGTTAAAGGGGGCAGTACAAGGTATTAAGAACTAGGGTATGTAAACTCTTGATCAGGGTCATTTGGGTAGTTTCTGTTGTCATTATGATTCAAAAAGAGTAAACACAGTTATAAATGGCTTCACTCAACCACTAACCATGAGTGAAAGATTCTCTGAAAAATGGCCAAGAAATCATAAATTCTGCCAGGGTATTTCAACTTATGAGCACAACTGTATATAAATATTAAGGCATTTTTCACAATCTTCTGACAATTTAGAGACAAAACAATTAATCGCCAGATTAATTAGATGAAAATGAAAGCAATCATTAGTTGTAGCCCTTCATTTATTCAAATGAAGCGAGTATGCTAACAGCACCAGATAATGAATATTAAAGCTGCAGCAAATGATTACTGTCGTTATCGATAATGTTTTCATTTAATTGATTAGTTGCTCACAGTTTCCTGGAGCCCAAAATCATGCATTTACATTTTTTGGTTTGTTTTACTTACAGTTTAAAACACCAAAATATGAAACATAGAGAAAAGGCAGATCTTCAGGGAAAATCTGGAACAGGCAGGTGTTTGGCACGTTTTTGCTTAAAAACGTTACTTAAGCTAATCATAAAAATAGCAATGTCAATGTACTCTATTCATTCATTAATAAATGAATAAACTACATGCTGAGTTTTTGTGCTGTGGTTGATCTTCTTGCCACTGACGCACATTAAAACTACCCTTAATCAGCACAAGAGGGCAGACAATAATACAACTTAACTCAAATCCTCTTCTGTATTCTGTGTCTGTAAGGGCACACTTAATAACCTGTTCCAAAGCTGATTTTTGTAGATGCTTTTTTGTTCCACTCTTTGAAATGAGGGTCCAAATTATTTCTGAATGATTCGGAGGTCTTCACAGTGGGGCAATAAGCCACTAAGCGCCCTAGGAGGAATTTTGGAATCGTATTAGTTCCATACACCGCGGGATAATCCTCTCCTCGGAATAACTGCCACATCTCTGTATATTCCAGGGGATTCTGAAAGTACTTTGTATGAAGGCTTTGCTCTTTCAGCCTGCAAAGAGGTCACTTCTTTTGAAACGAGGAGCGTACGAGAAAGAGGATAAACCTGCAGAATGAGCTATTATTCAGCTCACTGGGCAAATGGAAATTCTCGTCAAGAGTACGAACAAGTTGAGTATTTTTGCTACAGTAAACAACCCTTTTAACAAGAAAAAAAAATCTTTGCCCTTTACAGGCAATCAGCGCCTTGCCTGTGGGTGCTGCCTATTAAATTTGCCTCACACAGCCTGAGGTCTGTGAGGCACTCTTGCTCTCTAACTTCCCGCAACACGAGGTGAAGTTTCAGGCTCAGACTGGTCCTGAGTTTGCACTGAGACCCCCACCTCTCAGGTCAGGTTGACCAGTGAGGGACTACAGTTTTTACTTGCCAACTCTGTTGTAAACGTGCCTCCATCCTTTTTAGAAAATGTAAACACTAGGGTCCCCACAGTTAACTTGAAAATATGAAACATGTGTGTATTTAGGTGTGTGTGTGTGCGCATGTGTGGACCAAATGAATTCACCTCTGAATCATGAGGGTCCTGCAAGACAGCTGCTTCCAGCAAAAGTACAGCGTTTGGCAAGTCTCCCTCCCGAGACTTCTTTAGTCCCTCCTCAAATGCGTTAGGCAAGTCCTTGTAGGGATTATCTGTGTGGAAGTAGTAACCCTGTCAGCAAAAAAAAAAAAAAAGAAAAGATAAGACAAGAAAAGCAAAAAAAAAAAGAAAAAAAAGGGGGACAATGGCAATGTCAGTTTATCTTCCATATTCAAATGCAAACCAGAGCGACTGTCCTGTGCAGTTGTATATTTAAGCAAAGCTCCAGCAGCAGGAATTGATCTTTTCTGCCTCACATCAAACCTGGGCTGAGCTCCCCAGGGTTTGTCTGTTCCTTTTAAATGTTAAACTTTGCATTTTCAAAGTGTGTTTACCCTGGTGTGT
>JAUZTA010000025.1:14312202-14325685 GCA_034780835.1 Ctenochaetus striatus
CATTTCTTACACTGATATCTTCAGCTGATCATATTACAAAATGCTTGTTCCTGGCCTTGAGGGAGAGTTCCCTTGAAAGCCTAATTCTCCTAATAAAGTCCCAGAAGCCACCTGCGCCCACTCTCCAGCTTACTCTCACCCAGTATAAATGAACAACACCCATTGAAAGGACGATGCTAGTTGCAGAGCAGCATTCACACTGCCAACTGATGATTCAGAGAAGCTCTGAGCATTTGTTTTTAGTTGTCTTTTGAATGGATGATGATGAAACTTCCAAACGCTCCTTCTGTGCCTTATGCGCAGGTGTTGTTTGAGCCAACAGTGATGAGGATATCTTCCACCAGGCACGCAGTCGGCTTGTAATGGCTTAGTCTTGGATGGCCTGCTGTGTTGTTTTGCTTAAGCGGCACCTATTTTTCCAGGAATAAATACAGATTCGTTTGGCAACACACTGCAGAGAGTAGGAAACTTGATAGCCTCTGGATTTCTTTTACAACTTAGCTTTCCTGACCAAAACAGCTGTTTGAAACCTTGACAAGAAGGTAATTAGATGCTGAAAATAGGAAGAATGAAGGCTTTGTTTTATGCACGCAAGCTGTAAGTGGCAGAAATATGAATTAGTATTTGCTTTGCTTAAAAACATCTGATTTCAGTGTCTGAGTTTAATGAAAAAACTAACACATTTTCATTAAATAGTTTTCTTCCTTAATACAGCAGCCTCTGACGAAAGATTTGGTCACAGTTAGGCTGTTCTGGAAGATAAAATCAAAAAAACAAATTACTCACAGCAGATGAGATTGACTGCAGCATTGTGCAAACAGTCTAATCAAATCATCAGGTGCTGTTGGTGGCAGAGGACATAAATGTTGCTGTTTATCTCAAGGCTCAGAAAATCCATTTACAATCACCCAGCCTCCACAGTGCGTTCATCTCTATGAACTAATGCATTTGCTGAGAAGTAGCTGTTAGACACAAGCATTCTCATAGGAAGGGCTGACAAGCTTTATGAATTTCACAGGAAAATTAAAACTGCAAGATTTAATGGAAGACACGTAAGTGTGCAGTGACTTTGTTCAGTGTTTCATTTGTTCCGTCTATTCTGAGGAAAAGTATAATTTCTTAGAAATGCTCTTTATGAAGAGCACTTAGAATACTGTACTTTTGTTTCATGCTGCAGCAGAAGAAGAGACACAAAACTTTGCTGTTTGCAGCTTGACTTGGCAGATTTTCTTGTTTACTGACTGTTGCATTCTGCATCCTGTCTAAGTTGCTGTTTTAAAGTTCCTGTCTAGAGACAGTAAGAAGTAATGATAATAAATTCATGAGCTCAGAAGCTAATGATTGCCTACTTTGTCCAATTAGACTGTTTTAAGAAGAGTGTTTTGGACATTTGCTGTGGAGCAGGCCTGAGTTTATCTATTTTCAAACTAATGTGTTTTTTCCACTGGCACTGCATAACAGAGTTCAATCAAACCCTTGCTAACTCCAGATAAATGAAGTTTTTACACCCCTTTAGAGACATTGTAGAGGTAACATTACTGGCTTTATCCGTCTGTAGAGTGATGACTTTTTATCATTCAGGCACTGGTGCCATATCTGACCCAGATCACAGCTCTGATCATGACCTGGATTTAATGAGGGTTTGCTATCTGCTTTCCATCAAAAACTACCTGCATTCATCCCTGTGTATCTTATGACCTGTTATATCCTTCATTCAGCAGTTTACGCACGATGAAGGTCAGAAAATGTGTTACTAGAGTGGGAGTTTTTTTGTCTAAGCTCACAAACACTGTAGCACTTGCATTATTAATTCTTTTTTTCTCATGCCTGTTTTGAATATCAGACATTCGTTAATATTGAAAAAGAGTCTGAATCAGTCAACAGTATTAAACAAGACAGGCAAAAAAAAAAAAAATCACTTTTGTACTGTGATGCATCTCGAACAATGGAGGCATGGTGGCTCTGACTAATGAGGAGAAAAATTACATTTTTAATGCAGGCCAGCCATATTGTGCGTTTCTGTGGCATTCACAAGATACAAATGAAATTACCGGTACTGAATCTAGCGCTTCATTACACAAAGACTGTTTTCCAAAATGTCTTTTGAAGATGAAATGATGTTTTGCTGGTGAGACAATTTTAGGCATTAAATGGTCAAAACAGATCCCTTATTTCCTTTATACTGTAACTTTGGTTACTTTTGGTATAAATGAGTGATCACAGGATCCTGTTTCTGTACTGTGCCTCGTTATAATGGTCAGTGAGGACAACACATAATCTTTTCTTTTTGGTTGACTCTCCCCTCTCCAGTAATTTTCCATCCCCGTTCCAATTGTATTGTTCTTAAACAAACTGTACAGGAATGGCAAAAACATCTCTTCCAAGCCAAGAATTGCTTCAAGAGCACAAGATTGTTCAGACCCTCTGTCATGTTGTTTCCTATACCAGTATATGTTGTTTTTGGTCTGAGGTGAAGGAATCCTTACTTGAAGGTTACCTGTCAGTGTCTTTGAAACACAAGTGGTGGTTCCACTGTATTCTGCTTAGAATTTCATGGGAATATAAAGCACCTATATAATACAGGGTGGACTGCAAAATAATCATATTCTCCATAGCGAATGAAAAAGATAAACATTCATGAAAAAAAACAGAAAACCATAAAGCTTTTCTGTTTTCTGGTTTATAGTTTTAAAGTGGTGAAACATATGTTCTGCATTAAATAACCTGAGACACTCCTAGATCTATTTCAGAGCCAGATGGAAAAAAGACCTTCCCTTTAAATCACTGACTCCATGCAGTCCTGTAAAAACACAGGACAAAAAGACATATCATGTGAAAAAATACCAGGAATAGATTTTTGTATTGTGTTCCTGGTCTCACAGTATTAAAATTCATGTATGAATGTTTAATAGGGAAACAACAGCAATTCCCCACTGTAGTACATGGTCAGAACCGAGAGAACAATCTGTTTGCCAGGTTGGCCACATGCTACAGTATCAGCTGGCTGTAATAATGCAGCACAGCTTTTGATGCGCCTCTCAGCGCTCTGGGCAGACCTCTAGCCTCTCACCTGTTGCATGATATACTCTCGGCTTCAGAGAGATGCCCAGAACAATGGCTTGGATCCCTCTCAGCAGATGTAAAAATCTGTCACAGTCATGGATCAGCACTTATGGTGCACTACTGGCTACAGTGAGCTGATATACAGTGGCTAATAGTACGTAAACACACTTTGTGGGACTGAGGGAGCCTGTGTAAATAAATCATACTAAGGCGGGGAAAGCATCCCTTGAGAGGTCAGAGCAGTAGATACCATGTAAAGCTTCATATGAGCCTCTCAGTGTGTAAACAGCTGGCAGCAACGCTCTGAGGTTACACTCTGACTTACTAGTTAGGGAATATGGCTGCAAACAAAATCATTAATGCAAATTTGGGATGAAGCAAAGCTTTGCAATGTTGGTCATCAGAGGTGCAATAGCATTTCTTGTATAGCGCAAACTGGAAAAAGAGAGTTACAATTCAATAATTAAATAAGTGAAATAATTAAATGGTAATGAGGGATTGTAATCTGATGTCTTTTAATAGAAAATATAATTTTTTTTGGCCTCATGACTTGGATAGAATAGATGTGCTTGTGGTTTCTAAGTATTTCTTTGGAGCAGAGATTCCCCAGGTTGAGATTCCCAATGACAATGAAATCCTGATTAAATCTGAGGGGTTGAGAGACGATGAACAAGGTGGGAAATCAGGAAGAGACATTTCTGCTACGCAAATCTAGCTCATAAAGCTGTGCTGGAAGTGCTGATATACACCAGCATGCATTGAGTGGGACCTAAACACCAATGGCATCACTGGCAGTTTATTGCTTTGAGTTACTAAATTTACCATAAACATTATTTGGACATCCACATAAACTCTACAAAGTCTGCCTTAAAGGGTCACAAGCTGAAAATGTCAGGAACATCTGGTTAAGAGCAGTTTTATGCAAAAACAAGTGAGAGAAATTACAATTTGCCACACTTCTGTGTAACTCCAGCCTCAGCTGTGCCACATTTCACTTTGAAGGAAGCAGGTTTATTTGTAGCTACAAACAGGTTTCTATTAGCATTTGTGCTGGCTTTGCTGGTAGGAAATTATGGACCACAGTGATGCTTCGAAAGGAAGAGAGAATCATGCAGAGTCAGACACATTTAATCAGAGTGGACACACACACTCACACATCGTGGGCCACTAATACTGAGTCCTCAGGATCCTGAACACTCCAGATATTAAAGCCAATAACTGACTTCCAATAGTGCTGAAACTCCAGATAAGCCAGGCTAATACCCATAAATGTTACCTTGGGTCTTCAGTTTTATTGCTGCCATTTCAAGTGAAGCGGCTCATGACCAGGTTTTCTATCAGTGTGACATTTCTAGCCACTGTTTATTAGCTTTCACACACTTTATGGGGATTGCGTCTCATAATGAATGGAGTTTGATGAGACCACACACAATATGTCACTGAAAAGTGCAACATGTTGTGATGTGCTCTTGAAAAAAATATTTGAAGAATTTACTGTGCTTATTGCTGCTAACACATGACTGTCCAAAGCTATTGGCTTGTGCTTTGATAGACTTTGCAGCAGTGTCACATTGAAGACAGGAGATTTCTTTGTTGATGACGGCTCATACAAATTATGTCCAGACCTGCAGCCAGCAGCCTAGAGAAAATTTACGTCTAAGTACAAATAACTGCCCTCTGTGCCAAGTCGCGTCTGCTGAGAATACATTTAGTACCCACTCGTGTTCCCAGAGTGGTTTCTAAAGACTTAAAAAATGTGACAGTAAGTCGTTGCCAGCTATATAAATATGTCCGATCAGCAGACATGATCTAAAGCTCGAAACATAAAACAGTTTAAAGGCCCATTCAGGATCACAAACACGTTTTTGTTTGTGAAGCAATGTTCTTTTGTGCTTGTAGAAAAATTACCTTTCCTAATTGCAATTATACTAATGTGAATATAATTATAACCCCGAAACAGCATGGTGAACGTATTTCTCATCTCGAATCAGTTTTCGGATTCCTTGGTTACCTTTTTTTCTCCACAACAAAAGTGCAATTAAGGCCACAGAACTAATTAGACGCATCGAAGGCTGAAGCAAAGTCGTCTCTTTTTAATTGTCTCTTGTGGGCATATGATGTCATCAAATGCATAATAAAGTTGCATAGGAAAATATTTATCACAGTGCTACAGGCAACTAAAGTTAGTAAATTAGTGTGTGAATCATTAGGATTGTTTTCCAGAAACAATCAAACAAGTAAAGCACATTTAAATTAAACTGATGACAGAGTTGAAATTGTACAAAGTTTTCTATCAGAAACAAAACCCATCACCTAGCAGCACTTTTACAACATTTGTAGTTGACACAATTTATTATTTTTAAGGATTTCTGCACATAACCTGACTGGTTGTTACTTCCTGAGTCTATTCTTTGTGCCAAGCTAAGCTAACCACCTGCTGGCTTTGTATTTAATATTTACCATACGGACACATGATGGTTCATCGATCTACTCATCCAATTTTGAGCAACTAAGTAGAATTTCCCAAAATGTCAAACCTTCTTCTAAAAGCTATTTCAGTTTTTGAAATATCAAGTATACACTGTTTGTTTTGTTTGACATTGACTCTGTCAAATAGCAGATAACTATCAAATAAAGGATTCTGTCATATGTATTTAATGTTCTATGAATTCAAATTATATTCAGTGGCTGACAGCCAAAAATTAGATTACATTATGCGGTTTTATTATATCAGATGTGACATTTACAAAAAAAAAAGCAAAGTAAAAGCATGTAATGTATTTAACCAAAAGACCTCTAATTTCCTGTATCTCCTTCTTCTTTCCATTTTCTGTCACTTTAAAGTGAATCAGCTTGTTTCATTTGATTTTCACCCACGGTTGCTTGAACAGCAGTGCTTAGCCGGTGATCTGTGTAAAAGTGTTTGCCTGTCAGGAATGCCTCCCATAGTACTGTGACAGACAAGTCTGTATGGATTTAAGCTTTGGTGACGCTTTAAATCCCTCAGTCAACAAAAGAGGTTTTGGACGATTTGCTGAAAGCCACCCCGTGGCTGCATTTCTGCACCTGCAGCATTTAACTACACAGGAGGCCACGACAGGCTTCTGCTGCGAATCAGAACCAAGACAAATACTTCTTAAAGTAGAGCTTTGGCTTACTCAGGTGTCGCAAAGGTGAGATTGGCCTTGCAGAATTTATGAGACAATCATAGGGAGGCATTGAAAAAGCTGAACCCACAGCTGTTTTGTCTTTTCTGTTATGATTTACAACAGCTATTTAAATTAAAATTAAGTAAGAACAGTTTTTGTTGCTTGTTTTTATTGAACTTAATAACCAAGGTGTCACAGCCTCCATGCAGCTCACTGATCTTATTCCCACTATAATGAATAGCTCTGAAAGGGCATAGCGACATATTGTTAACCAGCAATAGTCAGCATCTTTATTTTTGGGTTGACTAAGCATGACTCTGAATAGTTCACTTGTAAATAAAACATTAAATTCATTCGTTTAAATGCCTTATTTGATTTATGGTGTGGGTAGAGTCTTAACATCGTGAAATTATACTCCTCTAATGAAGTGGCAGAATTAAATCATTTCAGCTCTTATTGATACAAAGTAACATATACTGTATCAGTTGAAAAGATAAGATTAGTTTCTACTGACAAACATTTGGTCTGGATTTACTAGACTTGAGAGGGAAAAGACTTTTGGATGAAAGCCTTTTCTAACTAATTCTAGCTTTTGAGTGATTTTTTCTGCTGTTGGTACCTGACACTGTCTGAACTGTCCTTAAGTAAATATTCAAACTTCCTGGTATTCCATACAGCAGCAAAAACGATCACTGAGGATTACACTGAAATACTGTTTAACCTCACCTTTACTCACCTTGTGAATGTCAGCAGAAAGCACATTAAATTTAATAGAGCCCATAGGACCAAATATGAAACCAGAATCCACAGACAGGCCTGTGCTGTACACATGGCAACAAAGGATGACAAACCATTATCTGCAGCAAACAACTTCTTATACCTAATGGCAGATCCAATAAAGTCCGTCTAATGTACAGTTTCATGGTTTGTTTACCAGGGCTAAATGAACTACATTTTCATTAACGAACAAGATCCATAGTAACTGTCCACTATTAGATTTACATACAAGGAAATAATTATTTCACTGATTTCCCATAAAGCCAATTTCACCGCTTCACAACTGTATGTATTTCATTAGGGAGAGGATGTGCCATGGCAAGGCATTCACAGAAATGAAGAGACACTCAGGGAAAGGCAGAGGACAGTAATGCCTTATAATGGGGATAGATGGTGAGAAACTGTCCCTGAGGGTTTACACTCTGCCGCTCCCCGGGACAGCTGAGCAAATACGGCTTAAATAGAAATCAGCACAGAGGCATCAGACCTCTGTCTTGTGCGTGCCAGACTATTATTGCCCAAACACCCAAGAACCCTCCTCTGAGTTCACACCATTAAGAGTCACCTCGTTGAGCTACTGGTCGCTGTAGCTGAGGTGCCAATGCAGTGAGTGGCAGGCTGTGTAGCAGCGCTGGCACACTATTGGCTGCTAGCAGACTGTTTTCACACTGATAAACCTGGAAGGGGACCAAAGTCAACAGTTGACTTTTTTGATTAGGAGTATTTATGCCCATCATATGTCAGTGCAGGACTGTGGAAAAACAACACTGACTCCACCAATGTTTATTTAAATCATAACCTTTTTTAATCTCTGTCATATCAGGGCCAAATGTTTACAAGTAGTTGCCAAATCCGTATACTTCTTATGCCAAAAGGCTGATGATAGGTTCTATGATGGAAAATGACAAATCAACTTGCCATCAGTGTATATTTTATCACTAGTAACTTGCTTTCCCCAGGATGGTCTTAGTATACCTGACTGATAGGAACTACATCTCCTTCCACTTGTCAAAGTCATGTGTGCACTGTGGCTCTGTGACGTAGCCTACTTGAAGTGAGCCACTGAGAGCAGACCTTTTGCATTTCCTGAATGAACTTGAATGATGTCATTTTGCCATAGTTTGAAATAGATAGGCCTCTAGCCTTCTTTTGATTTCTCTATTCTGGATACAGAAAAAAAAATCCCTACATGGAAAATTCTTTGCAACAATATGCATATAACATATGTAGTCGTCAAATCAGAAATAAAAAAGGTAAAAAGTATCGGTGTTGGTACTGGTGTATTGGTGGGTTTTACTTGGTATTGGACCATAAAAGAGTTAAGTGGTATCATACACAGTATTCAAGCATGATTTTTTTTTTTTAATTTGTCAAAGCAAAGATGGGTTTCCACTGCGGGCATGTACAGATATGTTAGAGTTTTCACATCACACAAATGAGCTGACCTGCATTTCTGATGATATGCAACTTAGGCAAAATGGACAAAAATTAGAAAAACAAATAATGCAATTGCATGTTTAATAGCACTGGTTTGAAAATGTTTCTTATCTTAAAATGTAGGGTTTTAATTTCTTTTTCAGCATGATATTGTCATTAAATTCAAACAGTTAAGTGATGTACATGTGATGTTCCTACCAAAATATCACAGGCTGTAACACTGGGAGACACTGGAGATGCAATTACAGCCCAGCTGTTGGGACATTTCCAGTATATGAGAGGCTGAATAGAAAATAAGACCAACCTAAGAATGCTTTATCTGTTATAAAACAGTTACTTAAGAGAAAACAGTGTTAGAGCACATGATATTTAATTTAACGCTGCAGCACACAGAAGATACAGCAGCCTTGAGCTTAAGCATTACTGTACAGCCAGTTTAAACCTCAGGCATCAGGAGAAAATTTGGAAATAGAAACTTTCTCACATACTGCTACATAAAATGTCTCTACTAGAAGTGTTAAACATCTGTTTTCAGTCTTAAAAAGTCAGATCACAGTCTTAATGGCTAATAACTTCTCAAGCTTCTTAATTGATTTTTCACTTGCTAACAAAAGAGAGAAAATGCTAAAGGAAACACATTGTTAACTGATCCACTGAGTGTAGTAGCCCTGTGTGACTTGCACACTTGCTAAGTGCAATTCTGACCTTTTTAAAAGCAGTTACGTTGGAAAAGCGCGAGTTTTCCCTGTAGAGCTGACTTCATGTGCTGTGGAGCGGTGCTGTGTGCTGCGCACTTCATTATGAGTCTGGTGTACACAAACACCTGGACATCTGCCATCACCACACACTGCTAGCTGGAGTTAAAAACCTCATAACTATTCATGCCTTTACGATAACTAGAAAATATTAAATAATCCTCAGTGTGTTCATTTAAAAAAAAGCGAGGGATTATAGGACTCCATTTTATAAAAATAAAAGTCTACTTTATTTTCAGAAACAAGGGATAATATGATCCATTGTATAAAAATAAAATGGTCTGCCTTATTTTCTTACTTACTTTATATGAAAATGCTGTTTTGAATTCACCAGTTAAGAGAAAATCAAGACTTTAACTGTACACAAAAGAACAGTAGTTGACTATTAGTGACAACAGACATATAATATCTGGACAGTCTCTTTGTTTAATTCCCAGTTTTTTCCTTTTTTTCCTCTAAGAAGGCACAGCTGACATGAACTCAATTTGATTAGTATCAGAAATGAATAACATGAAATCAACAATTTATCTCAAGCAATTTAATTTGGTTTTCACTGTGCTCTTTCATTTTTTGGTTCAAAATGAATTTTGTGCTGAAGTCTGCCAAGAAATTCAACCTCATGCAAGAAATCAATGATTCGAGCCGTTTTCTCACCCTGAAAACTGTCTGTCTGGATGCTGAACTGAACTAAACGAGACACAAAAATGTAAAAAATTGCTCTGATATTGTGAACCTTCCTCTGTTAGTCCTACTAGCAAAATGAGTCTTCTAAATCTATCACTGTTTGTCTTCAATAAACTCTCCGTCAATCAGGTTTTACTGTTAATCACACTCTATTGATTAACCAGTGATTACATGATGAGTGGCAATTGACATTTTAATCCAATACTGCAGATGAATGAGGCGAGCTCACATTTGTGGACAGTATATACTTCGTATGTAGAGCCAATCATGCAAATAAGATTCATCTCTTTCAGCAAGAATCCTGTTTTTGTACCCAGTGGGAGTATAATAGGCTGTCAGCCAGCATCACAAGTGATAAGCACACATACACTCACACACACACACATACACACCACACACATACACACACTAAACATGCATTACAACACAACACATTAAATAATTGAACTGTTTTTTAAATGGGATGACCAATGAATGATACATTTTGCTGGTCTTCATTTGAGTTTTCTTGAAATCATGTAATTGGTCAATAGAGGCTTTTTAAAACAATAATGTATCAATAGTCATATCAATAAGATAATATGATTCCACCACCCTCACTAGTGGATGGTGCAGTGCTAATATCTGTACAGTCAACAGGGTTGTTCACATTGTAGAAAATTGCCATGTAACACCACCTGACATGCCAGCACTCAGTTTTTATATAATTAAACTACTTTACATGCTTAGTTACGTGTCAATTAACAAAATAATCACTAAAGTTCGGTAAATGTTGTTGCTGGAGCTTTTGCATGTGCCAGAGGGGCTTCATCAGCAAATGAAGTCTGTTTAGCTCAAGTTTGTTTAACTCTTTAACGAATTTGGCGAAAGAATCCTAAGAGTAGACAGTTAAGAGTAAAGTCAGCACATCTACAGGTCCAGGACAACAGATCTAATTCATTTTTCTATTCACATCATGTGCTATGAACAAAAGCTTTAAAACAAAGCAGTAATTGGAGATTGTTTTGTAAAGCAAAATTTGTATTATTGATGCTCGAGTTTGAGACACATGATATACTGTAAAGCCTATTTGTATGAAAAGTGCTTCAAGAAGTGGATCAAAGCATGTCACTGCTCCTGTGTCCTCTGTATAGAGGATACAATTTCAAAGGCACATTCATTGCTGGTCTTGACCAAAGTATTATTGCGGGTTAAAGGTTAGCAGGTCAGGAGGACACTGCAAGAAGATCGTGACAAGAACTGAACAGACCGCAGGCTGACAGACCACAACTTGAGACTCATACTAACCAGCCTGAATGGGAGCAGTGTGTATATGTGTGTGTGTGTGTGTGTGTGTGTGTGTGTAATCCCTGTGGACACTGTATGCTCATGTTGGAACATGAACGTGAAACATAGGCTGCTGCTCATGAAAGATTAACACTGGATCACAGAGCATGTAAAAGCATGTCAATTTAAACTCAGGCCATACAAGGACCCGACTCTCGGGGCAACTGGCATCCTACACCAGAGGATGTATGTTTTTAATCATTAATATGTGTGTGTGTGTATGCATGCTGGACACTGTATCCTCTCAACTGAAAACACTTGTGAACTGGTGACAACCCAGGAAGCGTCGACATTAGTGTAAAAAATCGCCTGCGGTGTTCATTACAGACAGCTTTGGGCTTCTCCCACTTGAAGTACTCACATGAGATGTTTTTTGGCAGTTGAACATTTCATTAACTAGAATCGGATTTGGCAAGAAATACACAAGGATTTTGCTGAGGTTTTCAGTGTGCTTGGTTGAGCATTCTGAGTGGTGTATAATTCATCCTTATTTCTCATTATAACTGCATATATTAACATTTTTAATATTGCGTAACTCAGGCTAATATAGACACAAACGCAAATCTGGAATAGCCACGGTACATGTGGGGTAAGGAGAAGATAATGGGATTTAAAAACTAATTAAACTGTCAATAAAAGTGCATTTTACCACTTATGTTATCGCTTTTCATGAGAAAGCAGTTAAGCCTGGTGTGATTCATGTTTATGGTGCTTAATAATAATCCATATGGCTTCAGCGCAGTGTTTTAGTTACACTTTTTTGCACAGCTATTTTTAAATAAATTGTGACACTCGCAAAGTTTCACGTTATTCGCATTCACAAGTTTTTATTAACACACTCTTACACCCTCTCAGATGCACTGTGTTGTGCTTACAGCTCTCTAAAACCCCCCTCCCCCACGCCCCACCCCAAAGCTGTATGTAATCTCTGGAGATGGCTCCGCTATCAGGTAGCTCAGCAACAAACAATGGGCTTTATTTTGACTTCCACTCTTCTTATCAGGAGAAGATTGATTCTTTCTTTGGGCTTTTTAAATTACTCCTCATGTCTGCTGACACAGGGGCGAGATTGAATTCTTTAAGCTCTAAACTCCGTTCACAGCTCGCAGCACTGATCCTGTTTTGGGAGAACCCGGTGATGGTTCTTTATGGTTATGTCAGCCACAAGGACAGAAACAAGCTTTCATGTGAGCGGCCATGACCATATAGTCAACACACAAGCAAATCAACCTTGTAAGCCCTGCTGTCACCTGTTAATCATTAAAGCCAGGACGCTTACAACCTTAAATTTGCAATTAAAATATACGGGCGTTACTTGTGTCACCTTGCCCTCGGCTCTGGAGATAAATAACGGCTCATCCCTGATGTTGTTTTTACCTGTGTTTAATAGCTGCAGAGACAGCTTCCAGCTTTAGCAACTGCTGCTCTTTTTGATTTGACAAGTTCATTAATTTTGACCTGAGAGAATGGCATCTTGTCAATGCAGCTGTTATGTTGAGCATGTAAAGTAGAGAGTAGCGGATCAGACCGAGAGGGATGCTCCCTCAGACAGCTGTACAAAACGCAACAACCACTCCAGCTGGACAGGTTTACTGTTTGTTCTTTATACGACATGGTTTACTTACCCTCTGCTCTTCCCCTGCTGCCATCTGGACTCCTCACTGTAATGCTCTACAACCTGACCTTTCTGCTGCCACTAAACTGCTGCAGTCTCACGTAGTGTGCATTTGGTCATCAGCGTGTTCATGGTTACAGTCAAGGCCAAAGACACACTCATTGCCTCATTTATATCACACATGAGGAAGTTTGTGATTGAAATGGGGGTCAGGGTAAAGATACTGTTAAAAATTAATAGTGCTTGTGAAATTGTAACTGAAGGTTCAAATAATGCACTGTCTGATTTACAGTGCACTTTATATGAGCCCTGCAGAATTTATCGTGCAGGCTGTAAAAGATTTTATTTTTTAATTCAGCTACTATTCCCTGCTGATTTTCGACCTTGACCTCGACCACGACCTTGCAAAGAAGCTAGAGCACTGAGATTTCAAGTCTGAAATCTCACATGTTCATCCGGAGAAGCTCCAGACAGATCCAGAGTATAAAGTCAGAATATACCAGAACCAATCAGCACCCTTTGAGGAGAAAGAGGTGGTAACTTCGGGCGTGGTTTAGTTTTGATAATAGCGAGAATTGGACAGAAGCTTGTAAATAAATGGCTGTCACCGAAGAGGTTAACGTGGATGCTGCAATAGTGGCAGTTTTATGAGAACTGGACAACATTTCCTAAAAGGT
>JAUZTA010000025.1:14364644-14375842 GCA_034780835.1 Ctenochaetus striatus
AAGAGGTTGTATATACTGAGAAGCTGGAGGGAATATATAATACCCATATATCTGCTTCTATATGTTTTTTAAAGCTGGGCACATTTAGCATGTGAATTTCATTTGCATCCTTAATGTGCAACATTAACAATTTAAGAGGTTTTGAAGAGTTCACTGAGGTATTATGAGAGCAAAGCTTACATGTGCTGTCTTGTCCCGTCAGCCTTGCCCCAGCAGCTCCAGTTTCTTGCGAGCATCAACCCCATAATACTGGCCAGATAATGCTCTCATCTCCAGCCCACTGGCCCTGCAGTCCTTTCTAATGTTGGGCTATCACAACGTCTGAATCTTTAATGCCCAGATGACATGTCCACAAAGGAAGGAGCCTCTTTAAATATGTAGCCTATCTAGTTGTCCTGCCGGCTTCATTACCACGGTTATCTGTGCACGGCATGGGATTCATAATTCATGTTTCTCAAATATTCCCTCAGATGAGTAAAGGCGTACACAGAAATCCCATTCATCTCCAACGCAAATACATACTTGTACGTCAGCTGAACTGCTCCAGATTAACCAAACTAGGAATATTCATTTGCAGAAGTATTTATATTTACCAGTAAACGAAGGATTTTCTTGATGAATACAAAAGTAGATCAAGGGGTCTGCAGTGCTTTGATATCACTACCCGCTGATTGTTAGAGTGTTTAGAATGCAAATACAGCTGCCAGCTTTTGCTGCGTTTAGTTGTTTGGTGGCCGATATAAAAGCAGGTTGCATTCACAGGCCCACTGAGCTGCGAGCGCCTTCAAACAATGTTGACCCCTCAGTGCCTCTCCTTTTATCTGCGCACTTCACCATTTGTGGCAAGGTCAATTACTGCAGCAAAAGAGATTATTTGTATT
The DNA here is from genome assembly GCA_034780835.1 of Ctenochaetus striatus. Taxonomy (NCBI): domain Eukaryota; kingdom Metazoa; phylum Chordata; class Actinopteri; order Acanthuriformes; family Acanthuridae; genus Ctenochaetus; species Ctenochaetus striatus. The sequence goes on from JAUZTA010000025.1 coordinate 14,365,526, forward strand.
TTATTAAGGATCCTCAGAGGCTAATGCCAAAGGTGAGCTTTATTCCTCCCAGCATAACAGAGGACACAATCAGAAGAGCGTGTAGCACTAACAGTTTTGACAGCAAGGCAATATAAATGCAAAGTACAAAGTGCTTTGTACTATAATTGAAATACACTTGTTTTTAATGCTGATTTTTGTTCTTATTGATAAGTAGTATATACGGTTATGTCTCTGTGGTTACCACCCATACAGGTGCTCTGGTTTCTTCCCAGAATCCAAAGCGAGGCAAGTTGTGTGTTTCAAATCAAGAATGGCAATGTGTGATAGTCCTGTGCTTCTGTGCTCTGTTGACTTAAACAGTCTGCACCATGCCTCTCATGAAGTGCATGCTGGGATAGACTCTGGTCCCTTGTGGTCTTGAACATGATTAGCTGTTAGGAATGAGGAAGTGATTGATAAGGGCAATAGCTTGGAGTGGGTGATAGTACAAAATTAGGTTTCACTTTAATACCAGATAATTTAAAGATTGAATCACTAACACTGATGTGGAGTTTTTATAACAAGTATCTAATGAACGTAACATTATGTGAGGGTTAGCAGTATGTAAGGATTAATGAGATCCTTAAAGCTGCTTCTGAATACATTTTCATAATCACCAAATAACTTGCCCGACATATAGTGTTTCAGGTTGCTGTTCTCTTACACATAGTGATGAAGTTGCAAATTGCACCTGAATTGATATCAATCCACTCACCCTCCTCTTCCAAACATATAGGACAACCTACGATGGCTGCCACACTCAAAGGCCATCAACAGAGCCAGTGTTTTGTTTATCCATTCTGGTCTAGTGTACAGGAATGGAAGTGAAACATGGTGGATTATATTTGCTCCCTCTGTAAATGTAAAAGGCTCATCTCAAGGTAAAGTAAATACAACATTTCTTTTCCTCCAATGATTATGTAGGAATAGAAACACACTTATGAATAATTGTGTTCTATTTATGTCATATGCTGTAAATAGATGCAATTAAATCCTACACACTAGACCTTTAATCTTACACATGAAAAAAGGGATTGCAGTTTAATGGTAAATAACAAGAAATAACAAATAAATTACAAAGTGGTGTGATCATTATGCACATAACATGGGTAAAAGAGCGAAGAGTGCATTCAGGAGAGTGTTCATTTTTAATCAATCATATTGATGCTACAATAAATATTCAAACAAGGTTTAGTGTTGGTTACTTTGGGTATCGATCTCCTCTTTGCACTTGCTGCTGACACCTGATAAACACTTAGGCTGTTTGTTAAGTGCTTATCAGAAAAACTGTAATGATGCCAGTAGAGTCGGACTTCCAATTTAAAGTCTGCTAATTGGATGAGTTGGAGGATCTTGTGTGTTGTGGCCAAAACATTGCAGGATTTAGCCGGTGACTTGCATTCCCACTCTGAACATGAGCCCCTTGTTGACTCTTACATGGGGACAGATGTGCAGTGATGCAGTAAATGCACTTGACCCTAAATAAAACCAGGACTTTAGGTTGTTGGAATTCCTCCTCGTCAGATGTTTAGTTTACAGTTCAAAAATGCAGTGTGTTCTTGTGTGCAGCCTGTTAAGTGGTTAGAAAGGATTTACAGATGACCGATTTGATGAATAAGTCAACAGCTGAATGGAACGTTTAAGTAGACTGTTACGTATATCTTACTTTCATGCATTCACCTTTTTTGACTCTACAAACAACATCACACTGTCCATCTTGCACCCATCATAAAGAGAAGAAACACATTTGGTCTTTAAATTTGTAAAGGAAGTTGCGCTGAACAGGTTTGCTCTCATGCGACAAGCTTTCTGTTCATAACAATGAGCAATTACTCATCCCTGTATCTGATCCCTCTCTCCCTGCAGTCTCATCTGCTTTTTCACGCAGATGAATGGACACCTGATACCTTCTGAACAAAGCGATGGAGATATGATGAGATATGACAGAGACAGAGCGATCCAGAGTGTGTAGCCCGAGGGAAGCTAATTGTTGCAGTAGCTTGATAACTACTTAAGTTTTACACGGATGCTAATTAGACATCCTGTTAGCACTGAGACTCCCACATACTGCAGTATTTCTGTGGACTTACTTCAGTAATTGTGCTGTGAGCCATCATAAGTTTAACTAATACAGCAGTTAGTTGAGGGATCAAAACACAAAGTCAAGAAATTGCAGGAGGTACAGGAATTAAGATTCCATTGAATCATGTTTTACATGAGAGTATTCAAAATTTTTCAAAGAACTTGACAAACCACGCATCTTTACTTTTTTTTCCCAGGATTAAATGAGAGAATCAATACTAATTTCTCTGTAGGCCACACTGACAGAGCTACACAGCCTGTACGACAGATGCTATAAATAATAATAAAAAGAATAAATGGATATATTTTTGACTTCTAATGCTTGTACTGACATGACATATCTCCTCAGCCCAATAATTTCCTCTAACAGAAGCAGAACTAGAGAGTTTTATTTATCCTTTGTAACCTCATTTGAACGGGTGATTCAAACCAAATAACAGAAAATATGCTGTTAGGACTAATGGGAAGTAAAATGATTTTTATTTGCAGTCACAATCTCACTTTATTGCAGCAGGCATCGTGTTTTATTTCAGTTTTACGACAAATGACAGTGAGCTCCGACTATTCTAAGAGAGCAGAAAAGATGTTTGCTTTTTGAGATAAAACTGGTTTTACTGTTATGGATTTTTGTTCAAAAATGTGAAAATCTGATTTGTTTAGAGGCTGCAAGGTTGATACTGAATTTAAAACTCTACTCATTTTAAACAGCACTATGTTTAAATGTCCTTTAAGTCCATTAGTGTCAGCTGTAATGATTCACATACTAGGTATCTTTCTCTTTCTCTTTCCAACATCCCTCTAATGTTTTCATCTTCACATTAACATTTAATCCATCCAGATTTTGGCCTGTGAGAGAGGGAAAGATGGTGGTGAAGACAGGAAGAGCTGGAGATAGACACTAGGAATGACAGTAATTTGGCTCCAGCATTAAAACCACAATCATTTCTTGGATTATTTTAAAGTGTATTATTATGACAACATTATATAAGCCAACATTTGTGTTTGAGTCTGACTTAGTAATAAATAAATAATAAAAAAGTGCCCAAGTGTGACGTAGATATCTTCATTTTTAACCTGCACGACAAAAAATGATTGCATTTGGCTTACAAAGGATTACACACATCAGGTTTTTTTCCCTCTTGTGGAAATCCCATTAGAGCTGGCTGCATGTATGCATGTGTGTTTTGACCGGCTGCAGTGTATTCAGGCCTTCAGGCTGACACAGAGATGGTGTGATCATCTCTCATTGTCGCCTGTCAGTGTGTAAAAGCCAGTATCACTTCTGTGACCTCCCAATACACAACAGCACAACGGGATAATTAGCTGGATTGACTTACGATGATACACACGCGGGAGTAATATTGCTGTGTGAAAGCCTCATCATGTCTGTGTTTCATGTTTTCCTTTAAGCTGAAGTATTTCATGCGACTTTAGATGTTTTAGAAATTCCTCGTGGTCAAGGTTAAAAAAAGGATGCTTTTCTTAAATCCTAAACTCCTTAAAAACTTAAACAGAGATGTGAAAACACTGTGTTTATGTGGCTGACGGAACAATGTCACCGCAACATCTGTCATGTGGTTGTTTTGCAGCTTTTGATCAGTTCATTTGAGCTCACTCAGCAGGCCTTTGTGTGTGTGTGCAGTGATGAAAAGATCTTTAGGTCCTCATGAAAAATTACATTTTAAACACCTTTGTTTCCATGACGACAGGTTCTACTGCTGATGAATATATGATGTTAAAAGCTCAATGGCTATTACTAAATAGCCTTGAGGTGGGACTGCTGCATAGGCTGCTGCTTGCTTCAAGGTCAAGAACAAACAGGTCAAGTATCCTTGTATTTGTTCTTATTTTCTCACTGCATTGTTGAATATGGATTGTGGCATTTTTGTTGCTTTGATTGACATCCATATTTCTTTCTTTCTTTTTTTTTATAAGCGCAGTAGCTGAAATTTGTTAACTAAACACTGGCATGCTTAATCCCAGTTGACAGGCTTTCGCAGCTGGTTCAAGGCAGGAATGTTGCTCTGTTATTCTGCCTTAGTGCTCTGAAGAAAACATAAAGAAAATGTAGGAGACTTAGAGTCATTTTGACTTAAAAAATGAGTCGTCTTATTGTCCTTACTGGCTGACTACTCTGTCAATCAATCATCATCTGATCTGTTGATCAGAAAATGATGAATCATCATAATCATCATCGTTTCTGAGAGTCGTCACTTTCAGATTCAAGGATTTCACATGAAAAAGGACGAGAAATTTGCACACATATGCGGCTTAAGAGCCAAAATCTGTTCATAACTGAGACATTCTTCAAACAGGCAGACAGATGGACGGAGCAGAATGTAACCAAGTTTGATGTTGTAGTTCGGCTGTTCCACTGTTTAAAACTGACTGGGAGAAAATTGCTTTCAAAATGAGGAGATATTAAGTAATAAATCAACTTTTAAAAGTTTATCGTATTCTTGTTTTAATACAATTATCCCACTTTTTAACAATGAAAATGATAAAAAGAAATGAATAGTCATAATTTTTTAGCTGATTAGATAAACTGGCCAATATTTATAGATGTAAGTTCTTGGTACTAACACAATGTTTTCTGAGTAAAAAGACTGTTTACTGCAGAAAAACTGCAGTATCTTCTGCTGACTTGACTTTCCCAAGAAAAATTAACCTGAAATGAACCAACTGACTGGAGTCACACGTCTGTTGTTGTGCCTTCAAGTCGACAGCAATGGTAGCATAAAAGCCTGTTTAAAAAGAGGGTGAACTGGAGGCATTAGGTGCCAACACTGTTATACTGTTACACATCACACCTCTTTTACTGGTGCAACATTTTGCTCATGTTATTTGTTTTTGTGAAAAAAAGGAAGCAAAGTTTCCATAATGACTGGTCCTTAAATGTTGCAGTGCTGCAGCATCTCTGTGTAAAAGGGGCTGATGTTTCCTACTGAGAGTCTTGATGACGAGTTTCCATGGCACCACTGTAATAACACCAAAAAGCTCCTGCAAATATTCATTTTTGCAAACATGAAATCATGGCAGTGAAGCGATACAATATCCATGATTTTAAGCACACTGAGTCAATTTTGAAAATGAATTACAACCTAACAATTAAGGATGATATTGTACTCTCACACTCTTGTGTATTTTCATCTGCTCAGGAAAACAGATAATTCAGTGTTTTTCCTTGCAAGACGCCGAAGTTAACCACTAAATTGATGGAAATGCCTTTGTGTCTCACATCTTTTGGTGTAATTGCAGAGTTCTCTGAGGCAATCATAACTCAGCTTTTTACTCTATTTCGTGTAAAACAAACAAATATTGAGAAATTGCAAACACTGCTTAACTCCTCATCATGTGTCAGTGCCACCTTGTCAGAGGACACACATTTTACTGTGGTGTTTTAGAGGCAGAGGGACTGGGAGGACTTGGGGAGGTTGCAGAGGACTAAAATGTTATGCACACAAAAACCTGGCTCCAACCAACTCATACAATACATGTCCGCCCATTCTAAGCCTCATTAATTTTCTCATTCCTTACGCACACATTAAAAAGCAGAAACAGGGTCACATCTCTCCACCCTCTCTCAGTTGTTGGATTATTAAAGGCTGTTCATGTGTTACTCAATCAATTCCAGCGGCTATTAAAGATGGATCTCTTTGGTGTGATGATTTGTGAACCAAGTGGTATGTGTGAATAACAGTACAAAGGCAGAGATTAATTAATAGATTTCTTGTTTCTGTATCATCTGTCTCGACTGTTTTCATGAGACTTCATATGTTTGCACACCAGTTCATATAATTTAAGTTTAGCGGGTGGAAAAATTTGATTAGGGTCAGCAACAAATGTGAGCGTGTGAGTACAGTGAAGCCAATTACAGTTGCAATCAAATAATAACATGCTTATAATATATTGTGTAATTACTCGCAGGCATCTGGGTTGAACCCGTTATATCCACAAAATGCTACATTTTTTATGAGAACATCAGAAGTGATTTTACTTGCACGTCTCATGCAACAGATTCGCCCTGATTGTGAGAGAAACTGTCTGCAGCGGCTTTGTGCAGGCTCTCATCCCGGCTGTTTCTAACACATGAGGTCACACCATGACCTAAATGATAATGCTTTACATCTATTTTATCAATAAAACACACTTTGAAGAACTTTGCCAATCCTTTCTTACCCTCCCTGCCTCCAACAGTCAGATCGTTTATTGGTCAGTGGAAGTAACTACAATTAGGCAATATGATAATCGAAGCTATTGTGTCTCAGTTTTGATGGAATATTTTACACGCATGGCCAGCACATTCACAGCTGTGAGCTGCACAATATTCTACTACCATCCACAGCTGTGGCTGTAAATCAGGTCTGTTGGCAAAATCACATTTTCTCAAGGGCATCTTGACATCATAGCTACTGATGGAAATCATGACGGAAAACATGTCCCAACTGTGTCATTATGTCAGCCACTCCGGTGCTCTTGGGCGGCTGTGTGGCGTCGTATGGAGTCAAGACAATCCCGTGCTGACCCCAAAACAGCTGGCTGCTGTTCGAACAAATTGACACCAGGGACTAGAACATGAAGTAAGCATATGTTAATCACATCACCATATGGTACCTCAACAGTTAAACGCTCTATCAGTTTTGGAAATAATCTGTGCCCACAGAAAATATTTAGAAAAACAGTTCTGTGCAGTGTGATGTGTGTACGCTACCAATGCCAGTTTAGGAGGTGTAGCTCATTAAAACTAACAAAGTAACAACTACAACAATCCTGCCTTATGTCCCACCTCAACTTCTGTTAAAAAGTTAAGCTTTTGTTGAAGCTTAAGGAGAGGTTTTGTTGAGATAGGATTAACAAAATGTCTAATAAAATGAACAAAATGCCTTAAAAATATTGATAAAAAAAATAATGTTTAGTGCTGTTTTGACATTGCAAATGCAAATACTGTTTACTACCATTCAAAAATTCAACACCTGGTGGTTCCACTATACTGACAATCTAAAGAGCATAAAGAGACCAAGATACTTCTGAGCAGGAGTTAAACAAGAATATAAGAAACAAGCAGTCATTGGTAAAGGTGATCAGAAGTTTAGCAGCAAAATCTGTGCAGCTTTACATAAGATTAGTTTCTATCGACATCTTGAGTAAACTCATTTTAAAAATTCTTACCTACATCCAAACCTAATGTCACAAAGCAGAAGCTCTATGCATCTATATCTGAAACAATACATTACATTACATAATTTATACTTGCAAATTAAATCTTGTTATAGTAAGGTTATCCCATATTCTAATATCTTGCTGCATTTGTAATGAGCAATATAAGCAATACTGCAACTCTCATGTGACTCCTCAGACGCATCCTAAGAGAATGACTGACAAGGTGAGCATAATCACCGCCAAGGTTGGCTGATTCGATCGGGCTGTATCTGATAAATTAAATGAGATGGAGAAATGATGGGGCACAAGCCCAGCAATGCAGCAAAGAAGCTTCCTCTCTGTTTGGTCTGTCTGTCTCTTCCTCACTGAGCCTGGTCTTGTCACCGTCGTGACAGGTGAGCAGAAGGAAAAGCAGAAGGGTTACAGAAACAGATATTTTTTGTCCTCATTGCTTTTGGAAAAACATATGAGGTGCCAGTCTAAAGTCAGAGGGACATATTTTGTTTCATCTCTCTCTTTTTTACTCGTGTTTACTTTCAGTATTTCTTCTTCTTCACTGACTTAAACTCAAGCATCTAAGGCCCCCCCTCCCTTGTCACACATTCACACACAGTTTCCTTTATCTGTGAAAAACTCAATAATTTACTCAATAAATAAAACACACACACAGCATTGAGCTGTTCCTTTTGGAAAATTACCTGTTTTAAAAATAGCGCAACATTATTTAAATGAGTCCAGTCATTGTGCATTGTATTGTCTGCACACCAGGTGACTCAGCATTGCAGGTGCTGATTTATATGCCACCAACATCTCCTTCCACTATTGCACAGTCAGAAAATTAGACTGCCTTTTGAGTAAACACACGGGGATTACATGCTGATTAACTGTGTCTCTCCACGTCTACAAACACTTAATTCATCAGTGACCACTTGCTGGTGACCTTTAGTGACCTCAGAACTTGACTACAGAGGGATCTGTGGTAGGAAAGGAGATCGCCCTTTGCCTCATGCAGTTAAACAGCGTAATCCTTTGTCCTTGTGATGCTCCACTGAGTAAAATGATTCTTTACAAATAAAAATCTACTAGTTTTATTTTTAAATGACATTGACTGATCCCACGACTCTGACTGATAGCTTACAGTCATCATTGTGTTGAGCCTGTGTGGAGAATCAGCATGAGCAAGGCTGTTTTTTTGTTCTCGTTTTCTATATGTGTGTCGTCTGTTTTTAGAGGAACAAATTGTGATGAATTTGTTTTGCTTCTTTGACTTGAAATTACTATGTTGCATAACAGTCTGGTAAAGCTACAGAAAAAAAGTTGCACAGAAAAGATGAAGCGAAATGCAATAAAATGAGAAATCCTTACTGAATGTGGACTTTACCTTTGGGTCTTCAGGCAGGTTATGAAGTGTAGTGCATGTTTTAGGCCTGTGGAGGGCAGAACATGAGTATGAGGCTTCAAATCACTAGAAATTAACGTAAAGCAAGTACAAGTTCAAACAGATGAGACTAACCAAAAGAAAACAATTTCCCCCAAAAAACACTGCTAGTATTTCCTGGACTCAATATCACTATTTTATTGAACCATCTGTCATCTGAGGGATGAGTTTTTTTTTTAAAGAAGGGACACTGCTGGGAAGATGTTTAAATCCACAACTTTGATAAACTTGTGTCTTTCAGGATTATAAACATTACTTTCTCTCACAGTTGGGGGTGTTAAGCCTCTTAGAGTTTAAAAGCAAATGTCACTCTTTCATTCTTAAGAAATGAGAAACCTGTGATAAATTTGTCCCTTTTGTTCCTTCGTTTAAAGTTAGAGCCAAAACTACTGACATGTAATAGATCCAATCTTGCCAATGTAGACAAAAAAAAAATTGTTAGCCAGGATTTGAGAAAGACACAAAAGTGCCAGTGTCTTTAAAAGGAGCATTCACTGTCTTATGTAACACTGGCAAGTCCGCTATATTGCCTCCAAGGCAGTTCACAGTTCTTCTCTCCTTCATTTCAAACAATCCTCCTGTGTGTAAGCAACGTCAAACATCCACATACACAGATACAAAGGTGTTCTGTGCAGATAAAAATGGTTTATATGGGCAGAGTCAGGTCTTCCTTCTGCCAGTGGATTCATTTATGTGATCTGTGAAGGTTTCACAGCCAGCCTCAAGCAGCACATATGCCTACATGTGCTTGTACATTTCAATGTGGATAAAATGACAATGATTTTTTTCTTTTGCACCAAGAAGAGTTCAACATGGACTGACATGTTTATACTCTTGCACTCGTTGCACTTTTTCCATGTTTTTTCATTGCCTTCAGCCTTGTTACAGACTCAAAACATCCATCCATCCATCCATTTTCTATACCGCTTAATCCTCTGCAGGGTAGACTCAAAACATTTATAGGTAAAATTCAGTCTGAATTTCTTTGTTTTCTATATGCAAGACTTCCCTTGCTGCACTTATAAAAGGAAAAAATCACAGACTTTAAATAGTAACAGGTAAGTTACAAACTATAATATACCACCACAATTTCAAAATGCTATCCCTGTGAAACTCCTCTGACCCCCACATCAGTTACAACAAATGAGACATATTCCAGATTAGAAGTAGCTATAGTTGGAAAAAGTCACCGTGGTGGGTGAAAATAGTGTGAAAAAGTAAGCAAAAGCTGTTTTATGATAATAACAGTTTGTATATCCGCATTCCTAAATCTTTTATTTTCCTTTTTTTGTGTCAAACGCAGACTGCCTCCACCTGCTGGTCTTTGGAGTTAAGTCCTACGCAGGATCAGAACACACCTGCTAGCTGGCTGTCATCTTTTCTGTGTTTAAGAGCAAATATGTGGCGAAAACACAGATGATGTGAAGCATTGCAACAATTAGCTTTTGTCACCACCAGTTCTGTCACTTCAGTGTGTCTGCACCGTAATGTGTTCAAAATGTCTTCATGGAAATTCAAGTTGGCCACTAACCACCTGCAGGTGTCACCTTGCAGCCACTTGCCTGAAAGATCTCATGATGTTGCTGCACATTTTCTTTTCTGTGGATATGAACAAC
>JAUZTA010000025.1:14391767-14407270 GCA_034780835.1 Ctenochaetus striatus
ATTATTATTTTACAAAACAGGCAAACAGCTCCCATTAAGGTGAATTTGACTTTTTTTAATTCTTATCTCCCTCACACACGTACACAAACTCACATATGTATTCACACAGACTAGGTTAATGAATCTGGCCTACTGTTCTGTTCCAGTGCCACTGTCTAATAAAAGGCCTAATTAATGCATTTAACCTTTAGTTATCAGGCAGACAACCCTGCCGAACACAAATCCCAGTTCCAGACCCCGGCTCAGTGCCTTCCACTCTGCCATTTTGTGAATTTACGACCTGAGAGAGTCAGTTGTTTTGCTGTTTGACCTTGTAGAAAAAGTGCAATTATTTTCTCTATATAAAAAGTACCATCATATGATAGCTTCTTTGTATAGAAAAATCCTGATAAAAAAAGCTGTAATACTTGTTAATTGTTATTTGTGCAAACAAACAAAAGAAAACATTTTATTCAGTCAATTAGGATGTCATCTATAATACAGACAAGTAATTTATACACATAGATTATCTCAGATAAAGTTTCCTGAGTTCTTGTTATTTTCAGGGTATGAGAAAGAAATCTTTTTGATCTCTGGCTCCCCCTGCTGTAAGAGGGCTTCAGTGTCACCAAGTGCTAAATTTCATTCATAACAAAATAGTCATGTCTAAGAAAACTTTTTTTAATGCTCATGTTTATGTTTACATATGTCAACACAATATGTTTACAGATTTACACACATTTCAAAGAAGTTCCAGTTTAGAACTTAGAGCGTTTGTCCAAAAACATGCTATGAACAAACTCCAAAAATATGCTATGACATGTTGTGATCCATCAGTTACGAGGGGGCAAAAAAGCTAAAAAGCTGTTTCCCTCCGAGTTGGTTAAGACAAAAACAGAGCTAAAAGAAGAGTATATATTAAGCTTGCATTCATCAGGGGGCAAGAAACACATTTCGACAAATGCTTAAGTTGCTCTGTATCTGCTGCATGTAAACAGACAACAATCTTCTACCTGACTTTGTTTTTTCATTAGGTCATAAAATGCTTATATGGTGTTTTTCACTACCAAAAATACTAACTAATCCTTTAATCCCTTCATTTCTCCATTTAATTTACAATTAAAGATCTCCCACATGCGTTGACTACTATCAAACAACCCATCCATGAGCTTTATTGCACTACAACTCAGAAAGTCGACTTAAGGTTTAGTCTTAAGTGATTATTGTCTTCAAGTTCCCCTTTTAGGTCACCGCAGTGTTATTTTATTTCAAATTGTAATTCATTATATTTTTATTTAAAAAATAGGGATTATAACCATTTAAAATATTACGATTAAGCCTTCCTGTGTGAAATAAGGGGTTCAGTATCCAATGTAAGGATCCATTTTAGATAACATGGCTACTTTTCTGCTCATTTACCCTCATTTGCATTAAACAATCAGATGTACCTTAAAGTGCTGTTACCGTTCAAAGTCTGTGAGTCTCTGCCTCACGCAGAGGCCTGAGGGTGACCTCTCTCCTGTAGGAGAAGTGGGTGAGTTTGACCTTGTGCATCATCTCCCTGCGCTGAAGTAGGCGGTAAAGAGAGACAGTGAATTTAGCCAGCACGACGGTGCAGGTGATCTCCACCACCAGCAGAGCAGTGTAGATCATCAACTGAGATTTGCACTGCTGAACTTTGTCTCTATACTGATGCATGAAGGAGGTGGATGAGGATGTTGGCTCCTGAGTGGCTGGCTCCATTGGACAAGTAAAGATCACTGGAGTGGTTGGAGGAGGATACGTCGTTTTTCTGGTGGTGGTTGGTGGGGTAGGACTGAGGGTGGTGGTGATAGGCAACGTGGGTGTAGTCGTGGGTGCAGTTGTTGTAACTGTAGTAGTGGGTGCAGTTGTTGTTACTGTTGTCGTGGGTGCAGTTGTTGTTACTGTAGTCATGGGTTCAGTTGTTGTTACTGTAGTCGTGGGTGCGGTTGTTGTTACTGTAGTCGTGGGTGGGGTTGTCGTTGCTGTAGTCGTTGGTGGGGTCGTCGTTGCTGTAGTCGTGGGTGCAGTTGTTGTTACTGTAGTCGTTGGTGCAGTTGTTGTGACAGTCGTAGTGGCTATAGTTGTGCTTGTGGTGAATGTAGGTGTGGTTGTTGGCAGAGCCGTGCTCGATGGTGTTGTGGTTGTATGGATAATGGTGGTTGGTTTTGTGGTTGGAGGTGTAGTTGTTGGTGTGGTGGTTGTGGGAGTTGTAGTTGTGGTTAGTGTTGTAGGAAGAATTGTTGTAGTTAGGGTGGTGGTTGTTGGTAGCATTGTTGTAGTTGTGGTGGTAGTTGTTGTTGTGGTTGGGAGAGTGGTTGGGGAAAGGGTGGGGCAAATAAGTTGATCCTCTGTTAATGATTGGATTTCCATCTTGTTTAAATCTTCTGGATATTCACAGACCACAGGAGACATAATCTTTGCAGAATTTGCCTTAATCCAGTTGTAGAGATCAATCAGATTACAGTCACAGTGCCAGGGGTTGCCTTCAAGGTAAAGTTTTGTAAGTTTTGTTAAAGGCTCAAAAATATCTCCAGGAAGTGTCCGGAGTTGGTTGTTGGCCAGTTTGAGAGTGGTCAGTGATGGCAACTTTTTAAACATGTCTGCATTCAACCAACTTATCATGTTGTTAAGAAGATTCAGTTCTTTGAGCTTCTCAAGGCCCTCAAAGTACTCAGCATGCAAAGTGACAAAGTGATTTTTAGACAGATCTAGCTTTTCGAGACTCTTGAGAGGGCTGAAGACTCCTGTAGGAAGAGTGCTGAGATTGTTTTGACTGAGGCTTATTTCCTTCAATCTTGGAATTTCTCCAAAAAGCACTGGTGGTAGACTGGTCAGTTTATTGTTCTTTAAGGTTAGCGTTTTAAGTTGAGGAAAGCCAACAAAAAATTCTTGAGGTAAACTAGTCAGAAGATTTCCCTCCAGAAGCAGCTTATTTAGTTTGTCTTTATGTGGAAATAGATTTGGTGATAATTCTGCTATTTTGTTATTGTACAAGCCAATTTCCTTTAAGTTTGGCAAATTCTGAAACATGCCTTCAGGAATGATGGTCAACTGATTCTCGTAAAGTCTTAATATCTGCAGTTTTTCTAAGTTTGTGAACCAGCTAGCAGATACAGTAGAGAGATTGTTTTTAGCCAAATGAAGAAATGTAAGGGTCTCAAGATCATCAAATACCCCATCTTCGATCGAGTGGATTTCATTCATGTGTAACTCCAGCTTCTTTACTTTTTTAAGACCATCAAACAAGCCTCTCTCCAGACCACGGAGTTTGTTGGACTTCAGGACTATCTCCTCCAAGTTAACGAGGTTTTCAAAGACACCAACCGGGATTGTCATTAATGGAGTACCAGAAATCTCAATATTCTTGAGGTCTGCTAAACCCTCAAAAGCTCCTGGTTCAATAGATGTGGTAGGAGTGTTGATGAAAACCACCTTTTCAAGAAGCCCATTTCCAGCAAAGGCTGCCCTGGGGATTGTATTTATCATGCTTTCCACAAAGAAAACCTCTGTCACACCCAGTTCCAGAAGGCGAGGGATTTCAGTTGTAGATTCACCAAAAACAGCTTTTAGGCAGTTTCCCTCATTTTCACATTCTTTGTTTTCAGTCAATGTAGACTCAAATAGTAGAAACAAAAAGAGAGCGAAGACTTTTCCTCTTGACATGTTTTTTTCACTATAAAAAGAAAAATATCTGTATTTAACAATAAAAAAGAGTGGAGTTGATTTATACCTTGTACATACATACTTGCTGAACCCTTTATGGGGCAAATGACTTTTTGCAATTTGCGCACCCATACAAATGGCATTCCTCCCGCCTTTCAGTGAGGTTGAGAAAAACATGGTTTACATCCAGCCAATCAGCGAAGATCGTTCTACATCACAGTATACATCATCATATACTGTGACGATGTTTTAATTTAATAATGTTGTAATAACAATGTTTTAATTTGTAAAAAGATGTGTTTCTTTCACTTTATAAGTGTTGTTCTCATATTTCTTGAAGATGCACTTTTTTGAATTTTTTTTACCATATTAGGGCAAGGTAATTTCATTAACATTGATATTTTCTATGAAAGTCACAAAAGTAATAAAGTCTTGCTGTGTCCTCCAATAACACTCTGGGGTTGAAATTTTGAATTTCAAAGTATTTCAATGAGTGCCCTCTAAAGGGTTAAGAAGATAGTTTAATTGATGACATTTTAGTCTTTTTTCAAAGTAATACATGAATAGTCGAGTAGCGTTGGCTTAATAAAAAAGGTTACTGTGTCAAGTTTAAAGCAATGTGATTTTATAATCAAATACAAAAAACCTTTTGCCTACCTTATTCCCTGTCTCAGAATGAAGCAGTTTGTTACGGCAGTGATGAAACACACAAGCTTAGTCTCATTAGTTTCCTCATGTATCAAAGAGATACAGCCCTTAAGTGTGCTGCACCCCATGTGGGGCGTGGTGTAACATGCTTCTGCAACTTGAGATAAGAGCGTGCATGTAATGGTTTTTAATGTTTTAGCCAGTTGCTGCACTGCTCTGCAGCATGACTCTTAGATTACAAAACTTAAATGTTTTTCATATTTCATACAGTCACTAACAGTTCAGCAATCCTCACATTAATCAAAATATTGTAATTTTCAGTTGGTCAAAACATGCCATTGTTGCACATAAACAAAGTAAACATTGTCATTTTGTTTCTTGTTTGTTTTGTCTGGTTTCTGTTTTTGCAGGAAAAGCAAATAGTGGTAATTCTGGATTTCAGCCAGTGTTTTTCACATTTTTTTCTGACTTTTCTCCATTAGATGGCAGTCTCTTCTACTGTTTGTGATGAGTCAAGAGAGTCAAGTAGATGAAGTTGTAATACCACATAGTTCAGTAAATAATTAATTCAGTGTAAGGTTGCTCCCACTAAAAGTAGTGCATTTATTAAATGTAAAGTAGCATTTTAATTTTAAGCGTAGAAACCAAAGGATGAATTACAGTAGAGTCAAGATGACAACTGATTTTTCTCATGAACAGCCATTTTGCATGAAAAGTAAAACTGTCATTGACTAAATGCATTGTTGTTAGCTAAAAAAAGCCATTGTCACACTGCAGTTATTAGTACTGAAAAATCAAAACAGTTTCAAGAAGATACTGAATGCAGTCATAATATTACTAAAAGATCTGTGAAACATTTCAGTTTCAGTGCATCTGAGGTTACATTCACCAAAATGTCAAAGTTGCCTTCATGATGGCAAGGTGATTGCCTTTACAATTAGTAAGTATGATGTCCATTCTTTTCATAGCACGCAGAAAAGGAATACTGACTGGTAAACTTTATAATTAAAGTTGAAACCTATTGAACGCAGAAGTTTACTTGTCTGTTTTTGCTGGTATGTGTAAGAGAAGCTCAAGTAGTTATATCTGTTGCCCATTGAGTTTCTAAAATTAATTCTATGCTCCACATTTTCTGAGTAAACCACAGTGTTCAGCGAGCAGTTTCCCTTGGCTTTAAAAGTCCTTGGGTTGCTGGGTTGATTTGTCTAGTTTACAGCACAGAGTTTTTATTTCTGCGGCCTATGTTTCCTCTTCCTCTGCTGTTCTTCCTCCTCCAGCACAAGCAGCAGATGATGACAGTGCTGATGATCACAGTGGACACCACTGCCACGATAACGATGATCAAAGTGTCATTAGAAACCGTGTCCATTTCTCCTTGTCCACTGCTGGTGACTTCCTCTAGCTCTGAGGTGGGGGTGGTCTTAACAGCAGGCGAGGGAGTGCTTCGTTTGGTTGGAGGGGTGTGGGGTTTCCTTCGCTTCTCTGTTGAGGTCAACACAGGCTGCTCAGTGGAACTGAGAGGCATCAAGTTCTCATCTGTCAGCAGAGCAATCTCCTCACCACTGAGACTGAAAGGTGTTTCGCAGATCACAAGAGTTTGGTTAGCTTTGGACGGGTGGTCTCTCAGCCAGTCTCTAAGTGGCAAAATATCTTTGTCGCATCTCCAGGGGTTCTCCTGCAAGAGTACTTCTGTTGCAACTGTGAGGGCATCTAGACTTTTCTGTGGCAGGTTGGGAAGTGAGTTATTTCGCAGGTCTATCTGTCCGAGGTGATTCAAGCCCTGGAGAAAACCCAAAGGGAGAGAGCTGATGAAGTTGTGCTCCAAGGAAATGTTGACCAGACTGGGTAGACCTTGAAAAGTCCCAGCTTGCAGAGTTTTGAGTAGATTTGTGTGAAGTGACACCTCTCCCAGCTGTTCCAACCCTCTAAAAGCCCCAGTAGATACATGACTGATTTGGTTGCGACTGAGCACCAACAGACGCAACTTAGTCAGGTTCTTGAATGTGTCATCCTCCACACGACTCAGCTTGTTGTCATACAACCACAAGTCCTGCAGGGCCATGGGTCCAAACACCCCTGGTTCCAGACTCTCCAGCTGGTTTTCATACAGGGAGATATGAGAAAGGAGGGGCAAGTTTAAGAAGATACCTTGTGGAAGAGATTTGAGTCTGTTGTGGGAGAGAAAGAGCTTCTGCAGCTTCAAATTCTGAGAAAAAAGATCCTGTGGGAGATGAGTGATTTGATTGTCATATAGAGATAGTTCCTCCAGGTTTCCAAGGTCATCAAAACTGCCAGCAGGGAGTTCCTGTAGCGAGTTTTTGCTAAGCCGTAGAGTTTTTAGCTTAGAGAGACCCTTGAATGTCTCTTTAGGTAGCTGACTGATATTGTTTCCAGAAAGAAAAAGATACTGCAGCTCAACAAGAGGATGAAAAGTTTCTACAGGTACAGAAGTGAAAAGGTTCTTACTGAGGTCAAGGAGTTTCAGGTCTGTCAACAGGGAAAACCATTTAGGGCGGAGTACAAGTAACTTGTTGCTCATCAGAGTCAGAGACTCAAGCTTCTGCAGATTTTGGAACAAGGCCTCAGGGAGATCTTGCAGTTCAGTGCCAGTAAACCCTAAGGCACCTATGTTCGTGGTGATATCAAATGTGCTGGGACGCACCTCCCTCAAAACAGTGTCCTTTATCAAAAAGATGCCAAGAGCATTAGAGAAATCAGTCAGGTCCTCTGGTTTTAAAAAGTAAATACTGCAATTGGAGAAGTAGAGGGCGGTGGTAGATGAAGGCAAAGTTGTTGGGAAGTCTGCAAGGCCAGTGCAGAAGATTTTGGTGTCTTGACATCTGCATCCATCTGGACATGCCCAAACAACAGCATTGAGGAAACACAGAAGTAAGAGCACATGGGTCAGGGGCAGATCCATTATTTTCCTGACAAAAGAAACAAAAGAATCAATTAAAGTACAGTTAAAGTTGGTTATGAATTTGTAGTGGTGCTGGTCATTGTAATTATGGACGTTCTACCCCCTTCTTCGTCCAACACTTCCATTTTCCATGTGTAAGTCACTTAATTGAGCACTTGGAGCTCTGTAACTCAGTCAGGATTTTTTTTTTAAATGTCATCTATGGATCTGGAAGACTGGAGACATTCAAGTACTTAAAAATTCAAATTTCATTACTTGAGTCATTTTGGACTTGGAGCCTACACATTTTAGTAGGTATTTCAAATGGTGGTGTAGTGAAGTGTTGGAAAATAAAAGTAAGAGGTCTTAGCACAGGAATCTGTCTAGTTGCACTATTAGAAATGTAGAAAGTCAAGTCTTTTTTGACCTTGACCCATATCGGGAACTGAAGTCTAGTTATTTCACCTCTGTTACTTTAGTTTTTGTCATTATTTTTTAATCAATCCTATGTTATTGGCTAAGCAGAATAAAGAAAAAGTAATCAATTGCTGAAATATAGCTTTGGGTCATTGCTGAGATTTGCACAGGTTAATGCTACTACACTGTCCAAAGGCTGAATCCAGAGGAATCCCCGAAAATACCACCAAAGTGAGTGGAACACAAAACAATAGAGGAAAGACACTGAAAACAAAACAAAAATGTTTGCAGCTCTTAAAGCAGCACTTCTTAACAATAAACGGTTCTACCTGTGCACATGTAGGAAACAAAATTTAAGCTTTTTACAGCATAGAGATAGCTAGATCACTTGTGTTTTTATTTCACTGCACTGCTCTTTAAGATTCAGGCCTGATCCTCACATACATGGGTATTTTTAAAACAGATCTCTTCTTTCTTTCTGCTTGATGTGGACAAGGCATTAATGTGTTACAATCATTAGTATCATAGTATCAGAAGAGACAGTGGTCCGTTTTTATCTTCTCATTGAGGCAGATATACTGAAGGTAGCTCTAATTTGTCACAGTCTCTGCATGTTGCAACCTCAGCATTGAGATTCTAACCAAAAAAAAGAAACATTTGCATAAATTAATCCAGTGTTGTTCCTTGCTGCCTGTGGTTGGGAGCCCTGCCCGCCAGCATTGTCAACAGAATACTGGTGAATCACAATGCTCAGCAGCCTTTTGGTATTAAAATATCCATCATTTTGCTTTTAACAGCAATTTTAGAGCTCATGTTTGCCTAAAAAGGTTGCTGCCTCATTTTCTTAAAGTAAATCCCTTAATTGCGGATAAGTCTTCAGTGAATATGAACATGGTGTTGGGTTTGCTGCTACAGGCAATAGGATTTCTGTGTTGTGTCTCCATTCCAGCATCCCTGCTTTCACATGTTTGAGGCTGTGGCAGGCACTGTGATCACTGTTTGTAATGGCAGAGGAGGCTCCAAAGACAAAGCTGTGCCAACATAATGACCTGCTTCTCCATACAAATCCGTTTAAAGTTCTGCGCCTGAGGGTTGGCAAGCATGAGTCGTTTCTCAGTGACTGAGGTGTATTAGGGTGCAGAAAGAGTCTTTTTAAGGGAAGTAACTTTCTAAAGAGACCAGTCTGTTGCTCAATATGAGCCTAGCTGCAGAGGTACCAGTTCTATTCTTCCTTATGTTTATTTTCTCTCTTTTTTTCCACATCAATGATAGAGGCACATAAAATATATCCCGGTGCATCACAGATGTTCCCATTTATGATACGTTTTGTACTCATTTTTGCTTTTATTGAAGCAACAGGGTGCCGGCTCCCTGCTGTGAGAGGGACACTAGTGTTTTTTAATGTCAGAAAAACAGTATTGCTGGGTTCTTGAGCACTAGCCTAATAATACTTTACCAGTACTCCTTACTCTAACTACTTCTATTAATAACTCTAACACTAAGTAATATATTTACTTTCCTTGTGATTTTGTTATTTGAGGTTTTGTAGGGTAACAACCACTGGTTACATCACTAACACCACTTCCTTTTTTTTTGCTGATGATTCAGTTCAGTTTAGGGTGTTTCAGATTACACAACTATCAGAGAACTGAATATCTGATTCATTCTGTGTTTTCTGTGTATAAATTCACTTCCCTTGTGTGTGTTACAACAGAAAACATCACTATCCACAACAAGAAGCGCTTAGAAACATGACACGTTGAAGCATCACTGCTTCTTGGCATAAAAAATACTGAGGTTGGTACAGGAAATGTGTCTGTACGAATTTAATAATGTTTCTGTCTGAAGAAAGCCTAACCATGTTTCCTCTGCGGTTTATAAAATCCCAGTCCAACCAAAATCACTGTCTGCTCTGAATTGGGACAACTTGGAATCATTTGCAGCACACTGTAATGGCTCAGGCATTTCCAGTGTACCAGTAATAGCTCTGTTTTGTACCCTCTTGCAGTAGCTGAAGGATCAGCACTTGGTCATGAAAAGACTGAACCAGCAAAGTGGGAAACTGTGCAGCCAGAGCCCAGAAGTAAAGCCACAGAGGTTAATTCATCCATAATGTAGTTTTTGTTTTTAATTACCAATATTTCTGGCAATATATTACATATCAAGCTTTCTAAAGTAAACCATATTTTATATATTCACTAAATCAGTGCAACTTGAGAGTCTGATAATGTTTATATTATAGTGCAGTTTTCACATGATTACACACATTATTTTAAAAAAAGGGTTGTATCATTCACAGTAGTTATATTTCAAGAGAGAAGAACCTTTTACTACACAAACATATTTCTGACAAACCTGATCATTTTTCTTATCTTACATTGGTTCTGATTAATTTCACCATTCAATCTCCCTGCCACATTATCTTCAACAAGCATTTTACAAGGAAATAGCAATCAGCACTGTGTTAATCAGGACAGCATGCCGTTTTGCAGAACTTACCTCCCGTGGTGGCTGATGACTGAGTGAACAGATACAGTGAGTTGGTCTTATCTTTTATGCAAGTCCTCCCTTCCTCCTCCAGCTTCACAAATGCTCTGATGAAAGTTTCCAGCACTGCGTGAACACTCACACCATCACATTTTCCTGCCCTTCGTCATCACTCGGTTCCCCTCACCAGTTTTTTCTTTTTAAATTTTGCCCTGAGCTCATGAAATGTGCAGGTCCTTTTTTTTCTGAAGCTTCTGTGGCACTGTTGAGCGTCCGGGCTGCCCCCTTGCCCCCTCTGTTTCCCCCAAACACTCACACTCGCTTTTTTTGCTAAATGTTGATTTGGGGAGGGGGATACAAGGGAAAGCCCCACCCTCTGGTGATTTGTGTCAGTTAGAATGCATGGGAATGTGAGCTGTACTTTATCTTAAGGGGAAGCATATGTCTTCAATAATGTAATTACATGTTTTTCTAGTCACATTCCAGGAAGGAGTGTGTTGGAAGTTATGGTTTTAGGACTATTAAAATTTGGCTTTGTGAAAGACAATGGATTTGTTTTTTTGTTTCTATTTCTGACACCTTCTTGTTTGGGTGTGCACAGTTAAAAATCAGCTTAGCATATTTTGGTACGATAGTCAGCTGTGAAATGCTTGTTAAAAGGCAGTCTGGGCATTTGGCAGTCTTTGATGTTCACACTGGTATCCACTGCAAGGAGATTGTAGATTGCAAGATGATCCAAAAACAACCTGCAGATCTCGCTTCAGTGTCACTTGTGTTGCAAAAATAACACATTTTCTCATCAGTGTTCTCAATACCAGAATGAACATGCTTGCAAAGCTCTCAGATTTGCTTTGTTTTTTATGTTGTTATGTGATGAGACTTTCACTGCTGTTGCAAAAGGCAGCAAACATGTGGGTAAATTGAGCTTTTTTACTACGAGAACCACAAAAAATGTTGAGCAAGGAATGTTCTGCAGCCTCTACATTCCTGTGTTGCTGTAAGCACACCCATCTGTTTTGTAACATGACAAACTGCTTCAGCGCAACAGAAAAGAGATAGTGAGGGTGGAGTTAATGTATACAAACTCAGCCGCTGTAACATACTTTGAACATGCTATTTCTCTGGTGTTACTGTAACGACTCTGAAAGATAGCTACAGGAGAGAGTAATAGCTGCTGCAGGTTATGCTAGCATTTTGCAGAGGAATTGAATCACAACCAGCTCCTTTATCTGACAAAATCATCATAAAATCTCTTAGTCATATTTGAACATGTTATTCACTTAATAAAAAAACAAACATTTCCAGTCTCTATACTAAAATGTCCATATTGTACATCCTTAAGTATTTGTCAACATTCGGGCTATAATAGTTTTTGGTCTTGCAAGGTGCTTTATGTGCTCCTCCAATGGTTTCAGTTCTCTGAGTTAGGAAGTACTTTTTCTGACATTAGTGTGTTTGGATTGCACAAATTTCATAGATCGGATCATTTTAGCCCATACTGTGATGTGGAAACAACATGGATGTTACTTAACAGTTTTGCAATGCTTTTCTATCAAATCAAGGCCTTTCTCAGTGGACAGCAACAAACTGTTACAACCTAATACCACAAAGAAGTAACACAAGAGCAAAAGCTTGATATGCAAAACAGGATTGAATAGTTTCCTATTTCTAACCATACATTTGCTTTTGTTCACAATGTTTCTTCGTGTATGACATCAGAATTTTTATGTCATGTATCAAAATTTTAACTAGCTTTCCAAGTTGTTTGAGTTAATTAGACTTGAGGGGACATTCACATGATTCTTCCAAAGAAAATCTTCCTAATAATTTCCCATATGCAGATGTCCTTTTTCATTTGAAGAGTTTGTCAATAGCTTAAAAAAAAGACACCGAATTTACTTGAGCAGTGTTGCAACAAGATTTGCAGTCACATAGCTAAGTGAGACACAACCAAATTTTGAACAGTATGACAACACAGCTCTATATTACAAGAAAACAGTTAGAAACTAAGAAGAAACACCCCTACTGTGCTGTTGTAATGGCTGCCATTGGTAAAATGTTTGGCTAAAGCTATAATTTGTTATTGTTTGATGTTATTTGCTAATTACTGGACTTGTGGTAAAAGGATTATCACTACACCCTACAGCCAGGGGTCTGCTAAGACCAGAGTTATGAATGTGATGTGGGAAATCCCTCTGAATGCCCGTAAAAAATAAGCACACTACAGAAAATAAAGATAAGATGTTAGAAAAATATTTTGTTAATCTTTTCTCTTGTTTTGCACTTTGGTAGAATATCTCTTGTGACCCCTGCAGTATGATTTCCTCTCCCCACCCTCTCTCACTGTCTGTCTGTGGGTGAGTGTATATGCCCACTGTTGTGTAAGCTCAGCGTACTGGAAAGGCCTAATCACCCGTTGTCATAGCGATGAACTTGGGTGCTGTTCACCAATTCATCCTCTTTTGTTTGCTGTTTGTTTTAAAGTCCAATCACTTCTCGCGGAATTCATGGCATCTGCTGTTTTTTTGGTTTAGAAGCTTTGAAAGCCTTTTCCACCAGCAGTCGGCAGCAGTATTCTCAATTGTTTCCTCTCCAAAGAACAATGATAAACGGTGCTGTTAGTCCAATGAGTAATTACCAGCAACACAGCTGATTTGGAGTATAAGCTTTTTAAATTATCCCCACCTAATTTCTCCTATAAAAACATTCATATGAATTCTTTGGCATAAAATAGAAGACTTTAGGCATGTTGAACGTGAGCTTAAATCACTTGAAAAAAGGGAACTTGTTTCATAGCTATAATGGGGGCTTGTGAAATAACAGGGACACTATTTTGCAAAGAAGTCACCACAAATGTTATTTTACTTCCTGAGCCTTCGAAAATTAATAGATGACTTGTTTGAACTTCCTGTTTTGAAGGCTGTAACAAAGATGATGGTGGACGTTCCCGGCATCTAAGGTATGATTCATTTGGAGTATTCACATTTTTTCTTGTTTCCAAGAAGAAGAAAAAACTCAAATTAAAACATCAGTTCAGAGATAAGGCATGTTTACAGAGGCAGGCCTCTCGAGTACAACTGGTGCCCTGGCACAAGTTTGAAAAAAAAAACAAAAAAACACACTGCCAAATTTTTTGTAGACTTTAATGGTATATAATCACACAGAAAACACGCTGCAGTGCTGAAACAGACTATATTTCTATTGTCATCATTTCACTTTTTTTAAACTCAACATTATTGAGGTTATAATAATTAACAATGATACTGAGCGTAGATCTCTCATTACTGCAATGAAGTGTGTGGACTTGATGCAAACAGATCACTGATGCAGAAAAATAACCTTGTGATTATTGATAAACAGTCAGGAATAAATTCATCTTAACAAGGTATTTTTGCATTCCACATCCGCAAAAAATCTAATCATCTAAATGGCAAACAAAATACTCATATCATGAGGAAAGACACACAACATGGTTTACTCAGAAACGTACTGGATTGTAAATTAAAAGTTACAGTGAATCATTTTTCTCTTCATGCAGTTTTGGGCTTTTACCACTAGAGGGTAACAAATCACCCGTGATCTGTCACTGTACAATATATATGGCTTAACTTTGCTTTATAGAAGTTGACATTGTGTTTAATGTTAGTTTTGCTGCCATGCGAGAAAAACAGACACATCTGGAAAACTTACACAAACCATAACATTTGTTTACAACTAACATTTAGTATGTAACCTTAGATAAGGAGGGGAAGAAGTTTTATTCTATATGTTTATTTCATAACTTAGAGATTCTTTTCATTACACATTTTCTTGATTAATTATTTTGTCCATTAAATGTCATGTAGTGAAAAATGCCCATCAGAACCCTCCAGAGTTCAAGATTTTATCTTAACATTGCTTGATTTTTTTAACCAAAATTTCAATCCCCTAACTTTGAAAAGACTTGATTGACCACTTATCAGATCTTTCTACAGCAAATATTTACATTTGAAAAGCTTGAGCAAGCAAATGTTTGGTATTATAAAAGCTTGAGCAAGCAAATGTTTGGTATTACTGAAAGAAAAATAAGTGAAACAACTCAGAAAATAAATTGCTTAATTCCTTTGGATTATATATTTGATTAGATGAACTATGTAACTTTCATTACAAAGTCTAGATGGGCAGTGTGCTCTTTTTTTCTTTTGCACTCTTACAATCATAACAAATGTAAAAATGGATTTAAAGCACATCATAAAGTCGTGTTAGCTCTTTCAAACTGCTCTGTCTTTTATCAAGAGCTCTGTCTCATTGTGTTTTATTGGCTTGTAAGAAAAGTTTCATAGCGCACCTTTGACTGACTTACAGTCACAGCTCTACATTAATTATCCAAAATTGTTAACAAAAAGATGGTAAAAATATTTACTTACTTCAGAATATCTTAGTTTTTGAAGCTTGTATACTGTAGAACAAACTGTGCTGTATTATGTTAAAAAGAATATTTTATCACCTTAGCATATTTTTTGTTATATTTAAATAACTGTTATTATTTTACAGTATTTTTCAATATTTTATCCCATTCTCCAAGTCTGGCTTTGCCAAAGTAACACTTGAAGATAATCCTTTATAAACTGCACACTCCGGAAAAAGGACAGTTTATCTCCTGTGCAGCAGGCCTGATAAAATGTTTTTTTATTCTGCAGTATGTGCAAACTCAGCCTGTAGTTCGTGTATGGTCTTGTTAAGGCAATACATGCCAAACATGGCAGCAAGAATGAGGAACAACCCAGTGGCCACAAGAAAGAAGTGACAAAACATGAGGAGTCCAGCCAAGACTGAATCCGAGGGCAGAAACCACACGTAGACCCAGCCCTTGTGACGGTTGTGGTGAACAAACTCGGGTCCCTGCTGAACCACCAGTTTGTCGCTGAAAGAACGTGACCTTGAGGTCTTAGGTATGGGAAGAGAATCCTCGGTAGGCAGGCCGGTGGTGGGTGTTTGGAGAGTTGTTGATAGGACTGTGGTATGGAAGACAGATGGTTTTGTAGTTGGAGTGGCTGTCTGGATGGAGACTTGTTGGATATCTTTTGTAGAGGTGGTTGCAATTGTTGTGGGTGGTGCAGTTTTTGACGCCACAGTTGATGTATGTCCACTGGTTGAAATGGTGTAGAATGGTTTCGTTGGCTCATGCGAGACTTTCTGAGTAGTAAAATAACTCCGGACGCTTGAGGCGTCACAAAAGTTGAACTCTTCATCAAGCAGAGAGCCGAGGGTGCGGTTCTGTTGGTGCACTGGACTACGACATCGTACATTGTTTCTGTCAAGAATCACTCGCTCATTATGTCTTACCCATTTTGCAATCCCTCTGATACCACACGTACAGTCCCAGGGGTTGCCGCTTAAAGTGAGA
>JAUZTA010000025.1:14413107-14429489 GCA_034780835.1 Ctenochaetus striatus
CAGGGTCCGGGAGGAGGGGCCAGCCAGCCCCATGCGCACTAAATCAATAGCTGGTCATTGTGGGTTTCGTCAATAGGCTAACATTTTTACGTGGATCATGGAGCGTCTGAGTGAAATATGGTGATCTGACGTTGCAGGCGAGGCCAGTAACCCTACATCACTCTGACATGGGCAAATCAAACGGAGAGAGGAAGTTATCAATCAGCCTGCTGGTTATAAGGGACCAGAATCAGATGTTCTTGGCACTTGCAAGTCTTTTTCTTTTACATTAATTGCTTCTTTAAATAGATACATGGGAGTGTGTTGGTCTGGGGAAGAAGTGGGGGGAAAGTAAATTGATTTAGTCTCTAAGTGCATCATAGGGGGGAGATGAGCCCCTCAGTCCTGGCTTCAGGACTGATTTGGGTCTGAAGGAACATTTATCACTGTGGCCGAGCCAACTGCCCAAAACCTCCTAAGTCACTCTGGTCTGTTTTATGCATCAAGGAAATCACATCACATACATCTGCCAGAGGAGCAGCCATTGTGCTTTAGCAGTTTTAGGGAAATGAGCTGCTGGCACTTAATGAATTTGGTCGGTTGGCATCTTGTACAAGCCCCGCCTCGCATCCCTTCAAACTTGACTTAGGAGCTTGTTGACATCTCGTGTCTCGTATCCAAGAACCTTTCATGAATCCATCACATTAGCCGTGCAGCTTTTGTGTACACAGCAGCTCAAGGACATGGTTAAGATCAAAACTAGCAAAGGGGAACAACCTGAAAGAGCCCAGAGGGAGTCAGTTGGAAGGGTTGAAACACCAAGTATTGGTTTTAGTTCTATAGCATAGTATAAATGGTATAATGATACCTTTTATTGTTCATATCAAGGAAATGTCAGCTACATGCACCATGGTCTTACTTTTTCTCCATAGCAATGCAGTTCAAAGTTTTTGCAAACAATTGAGGTCTGCATTTCTGTTAATGTGAGAAATGTTGGCTCGTGAGTCGAAGCTGTAATGCTGTAATCAATTGTGTTCCTGCTCCATCCAGTCCACTTCATGCCTAATTAAAGAGGTCAGGGCCATGTTGCCCTTATGTCATTGGAAAAACATACAGTAAGAGTGATTCAGCACTATGTCCGTGGGCATCAACGAATGCTTTTATCGAATGGTCAGTAATTTACTACGAATACCAGCTCATTAAAACTGATACATCTATTCAATAAATAAAATTAATTAGAAACAGGCTGCAGGTGTGGTACACCTGCAAGTTGAAATTCTGAACACTAGAGGGGGCAATAACATTAACATAATTAGAAAACCAGCCGCTGTCAGATCACATGACACCTGTATGTATTTGTTTATGTAAATGAGTTAAAGACCGAGAAGAAGAGCACAGAGAAAGCTTGTAACATACTGTCACTTGAAACTGTATGTTATCTTTATTCAGACAAACAAGCCTGCATCTGCTCTGTCTGTTCAGACATTTAGCGCGGATATCGTCCGCATCCTGTGAGATGAATTATCATTATTCATGTAGACTACAGAATATCTGGCCCTGG
Organism: Ctenochaetus striatus; assembly: GCA_034780835.1. NCBI lineage: Eukaryota > Metazoa > Chordata > Actinopteri > Acanthuriformes > Acanthuridae > Ctenochaetus > Ctenochaetus striatus. Next base: position 14,414,648 of record JAUZTA010000025.1, read on the forward strand.
GGGGTGTTCCCTTTCGCTCCGTGGTGAAGACTTCTTGTAGCTGCTGCTGCAGATGTCTACAGTCACTGAACCTTGCGGAGGGAGCTACGTCAAGTCAGCCAGATGTAGCCAGAACTATACCGGAAATATAGTGATTCAGTCTTCAAAATTTAATTGAATGTTAAGAGCATGGCTTCTGGTCGGCTGTTAAACTTTTTAAAGTACGCTATTCTTGGATTTTATTGGTACTGTTACAAATGTTATTGCAGCTTTTATTGTACGAGATGTGATTTTTTTTTTGCACAATTCTTTTATTTCAGGTACACAGATGAAATACTTTAGGGGGATCTTATGTCTTTTCTTGTTTTGTTTTTTTGTAACATACTAGAGCACAATGTGCATTTCAGAGACATCAGCAAAGAACAACACTTTCATAAATGAAATCTAATAGAATTTAATTTTAAAAATAATTAAATATTACTTAATTTACTATGTCTCGCTGCTTTCGTTTGAAGATGTAACTTAATTTGGTGTAATTATGTGACGTATGTAAACAACCTGTGTTCATTATTTCAACTATTTGAAATGTATGTTCTTGTGTCCTTAGCTAGTAACAGTGAAATTTTGAATAATTCACTGTTAAAAGGCACTAAATATGTGTTTTCTCAATTAAGTTCTTTTAAAAGCCATGAGATCCTAATGGTTTCTCTGTCTCTTCAGTTACATCAGATCAATCCCACAGTATAGCGTTGGAATCCGATTAGTTGTATTTTTGTTTTTAAATGTGAAAAACTTACATTTATTGTTGTTTTTTCTTCGACTATCGCATATTTGATCAGAAAGATTAACCATCACGGAGCATATTCAAAAACTTTTATTTTGACAATTGTAAGCGGAAGTTGTTTGTTAACGTAATCTGACTGGTTGTAGGAAGGATCAAGGATCAGTCTCGGTGGGAGGGACGCTCGTAGGAACCCTGACACGCTAGCTTCAGCAGAGTAGCTGCCAGGCAATTACAGCAGCGACGCACCGAGGGAGGGTGGCTACCGAAACTAATCAAGAGGGCCGTCCAGCACCTGAACCATCAATCTGGTTTATGAGTAAAAGCGATCAATCAGCGTGCCGTTAACCTTCGGAACAAACGCGGAAGTGTGATTCAACGTCAACGGCTGTTTTTGACTTATTATTGGTGACAACATGGCTGATTGTAACGTTAGCATCGACAAGAATAATCTACCTGGAGTGAAAGAGGGTAATGTCAATAACATATTTGCCGTACAGATGTGAAGTAAGCTAGTTGTTTAGTATCACATGTATCCAGCTGGGTGACACCAGCGAGGCTCATGTTAACCGGGTGAACACAGGTGTGTCTGGTCTCTTGACGTTGTACCCTGGTTATTATGGTTGTTAGCACGACTTGCTAGTTGATGCTAGCACAGCAGAGTCAGGTAGCCGGCATTGATTTGACTTCTTAGTCTGGTTGAAGGTGTTACATTTTTTTTTCATTTTAGTTCGTATCTGTTTCCATTTAAGGGTAAAAAGTGGAGCATTATTTTAGCAGAGAAAACAGAGGCTGACATGTGTACCTCCTTCTTATCCCTCAGTGTTTGGATTATGGTAAATTTCATAATGGGCAGAGGGCTGTACACTGTAATAATGTACAATATACAATCTGGCGTGTCCTTAGAGTGAGTAAATGTATGAGTCAGGGATCTTTGTATTACTGATCACATGAGGTGTTTACTTGTTTTAAGGTATGTTGTTAAGCCAGAACACTGAGGACAAAATGCATTTGTTTTTTTGTGATGAAAGCGGCATGGTTAGTTGACTGAAAGTGTCCATTGACCTCTGCCTTTTGAACTTTATTTGACATATCCAGTTATACTTTGCTTCTGGTTATGCAATCATTCACTGCTTAAAAATGTTATCAATGCACATTAAGTTTTCCAGCTAAAAAAAAAAATCCCCACAACTTTACTACTCATGTAAAACTTTTTCTGCAGCTGTTACTGATGTGATGGTGAAAAACAGGTGGAGAGTTGGGCTTGGAGCGGATTTTGGCTGTGATGCTGTGCTGGTGGGAAGGACCCGTCCTGTTAGTTTGAAGCAGCTGCTCAGTAGGATGCTTGTTATTCTGGTCAGAGAGAGAGAAGGAACGTGCACTCGCTCTGCTTGGCTAGTCTGCAGAGGGAAAGACTGAGGCTGAGACAGCTGCTGTAAAAGTTTCAATTTCAACCCTCATGTGTTCTAAGAAATAGTAAATATTAAGCTTTCTGGTTGCACTGTGCTGTAACTCACAGATCTGCTGAGTTTGTTTTATGCACTGCACAGGAAGCTGAGACACTTGTTGCCTCCGCGTATCGTGGTTTCATGTTTTCCTGATTTTCTCTTTCCATCCCAAAGAGATCAACTGGTGATGGAACTTAATATCAAAGCCTGCAGCTCTCGTCTGTGGTCATTGTTGTACGGTGTTGCTTTGAAACCTACAACTAGTTAGAAGCTGTATTTTGCAAAGCGTTAACTGTGAAAAGCTTTTTAAAGAACTGTCACACATGCTCGAGTTGTTACAGGAGTAAAATGGACAAATGTTCATAGGCCAGCCTGAATTAATCTCAGGTTTCCCGGCTAAGAAGATTAAGCATATGGTTGAAAAATGGTCAGTGTTAATCAAATCCCATACTGCTTTGAGGCAATGGAGGGGCTTTGTGGAGGTCTCGCCCTCGTCTTCACAGCATCTGTTTAAACCCAACCATTTACTCAGCCGCCTCCCATCCAATACAGCCAGACAATCTGGACCACTCTCCGGTGTTTTGTTTGAGTCCCAGGCTTTTCTGTGCCTGTCAGTAATATTGGCAAATAATTTGTTTTCTCAGAGCGATCTTGAAAGCATCCTAACACATAGTCATAGAGCGCTGCTGGTTATTTATTATTTATGTGGGTGAAGTCATGTTTGTGAGAGCAGATGATGAGCTGTGAGCCCAGCCATGTGAGGTTATTGACTGTGGCTGGGAGAAAAACAGCTTTAAATACAAGATCAGTGTTAAAGAAATGATTAATAAGACGTAATATGTATATGAATAATTCTCACCCTAAAACAAATGTAGGTTAAAAAATAGTTTGAGCGAGTTAAGTTATTTTTTATTTCAGTCTTCCTTACTGAATAGAGATGCTCGTCAGAGTTGTGCATGGCCTCTTGCAGGATGAAATCATGGCTTAAATTTATTCCCCTATATTTGATGCAGTGATGTTTACACAAGTTTTGCAGCTGAAGAAAAGTTTCCTACAGAAGTACTTATAGATAGATGCAAAACAGAGGGTAGTTAAATCCATGTGAACTGAACCATAGAAGCAGGTGGTATAGTGTGCATTTATCCTATGATATGATACGAGGTCCACATCAGTAATTATCTGAGACTGCGAGAAAGGGCTTATATTTTTCTTTTGCTTTCACTCACTTAAAAAGAAACTGTCAGCATCTGAATCCCCAACACTAAAAGGAAGAAAAACTGTCAGCTTCATTTGAAAACAGTTCCCATGGTTGTTTTGATGGTATTAGGTTTTATAAGGAAAACTCCCCTCCCACAGCATGTGGCTCAATTGTTTCCAGCATTAATGTTTACAGCATTTTGGCAGCAACTGTAATATTGAAACCTCAAAGGGAAAGTCTGCTGTTATTTAATTTGGTTTGAAAATGTACAGTAAGAGTAAGATTGAAAGTGAGCAGCTACTGATAAAAAAAAAAAAAATAGTGATGATTCTCTATATACACAATTAAGATCCTTATTTAAACCTCATATGCACAGTTTTAGCCCTCAAGCTGAGGACGGAAAAAAGAGAATAAATGCTATCAGAAACTTAGCTTCAGTAAATGTGACCCACCGCAAAATAGGTTTATTCAACCGAATACCTGATTTTCAAATCTAATTGAATTCAAATCTAATGCTGTCTTTAATGTTTTAAGTTATAGCTTTGATAAGATAATTTAACTCCTTAGCCTTTTAAAATGAATAGAAATACAGAATATAAAACAACAGGTATCTCTGTCTCTGCCCTCTGATGGACTCAGATGTACTCTGTTTGTCTGCTCATTGCATTTTGTCAGCCAGTACAGGGGTTTAAACCGGCAGCTTCTCAGTAATAAACCCATTTCTCACTTCTCAAGGCCCCTCTCACCTCTAAAGAACTTTCAGAGAAAAAAAGCTCAAAATCTGCCACATCATTCTTTATTTAGACTTTTACAGGCTGAGGGCGAGTGATGGTTCCTCCTTCTCAGTTTCACTTCATTTCTTTACGGGCAGAAAATAACCAAACCACATGCCAGATGGCCAAGCTATCAAACAGAGAAACACTGTCTGGACCAGTTTCTGTGAAAAACACATACGAATATTCACATCTCCTTAGGTTTGGCATTAAATATAATTAGAACTTATTTATTTTTCCTTGATATTGTCCAGTAGTCACCCATCTTACAATTAAACATACCTGAAAGCTTATCATTCAGACAGATGTGAAACATAAATAAAATCTTAAGTAAATGTTCTGAGTTGCATCGAGGTAACGCTGCATCCTCTGTGTGTTGTAGTTTACTCACTGAACTTGATCTCCCGTTCTTGATTTCGGGTCACTGATTAAGTCTTAATTTTCCATTTAAACGTCTTTATAGGCAAATGGGCCGGATGTTTCACATCTGAAACCGTGAAAGATAGATTATAATCTAACACCTCTGCTGCCTGGAGTACAACTTAAGTTTCAATCAGCATGTGTTCTGTGGCTAAAAACTAACTTCCTTTATAGAAATCTGTATCAGTACTCTTTTTCAATTTCAGTCTGTTCTGTTTTTCTTTTCTTTTTTTTTTTTCCAGTGTGCAGAGACTTTGCGGTGCTGGAGGACCACTGCCTGGCCTACAACCTCCAGGAACAAGAAAGTAAGAAACCACACTTCTTTTTACTCTAAGAGAGGGGCATTTCTTACCTTTTCAAACATGGATGTCTCCCAATTCTCTGCTTTTAACGTTACTCGGTTGGCAGACAAAACATCACAACTGTCTGTTATGAGTCCTATTCGTACTGTTAGATCAATTCCCTATTCCCAGACAGTCTCTTTCAAAACTTGAGTCATTTATTCTTTTACAAGGTTTTCTGCACGGACCCATTACGTCAGTGTGGAGTGGTTTTGTCAAGCTGCCCTGCTGCATTCCTACAGTAGGTCACTCGCTGCTAACTTTGCAAAAGAAAGAACTATGACAGATGTTTTCAGAGCGTAGCAATACAAAGAATGCACGCGCTCCACCACGCTCCTCTTTCCCCATTTGGAAAATCTGTCAGGTCCGACAGCGTAAACTGCAGCGTCAGTGACTGCAGCCTGATTAAGCCTACATAAAACCCTGCTTCAGCCACACAGTTAACTGCATGAATGGTGCAGGATGCTACAACAATAGTGTATCAGGGCAGGGCCATGGCAGACCACAGTGGACTGCTGCATGTGATTTAACTGGATCACTAAATCTCTGTGTGCTGCAGCAAAGAGAAGCCCTGATTCTGGATCTGAAGTTAGACATCACAGTGATCTTCACAAGGGTTTTTAAGCGGATCAGACAGTCAGATACTGCTGTTTCTCCTCCTGTATAAAGGATTCTTTTGTGTGTACTGTTTGTGTTTTTGTTTCTTTATGTGTTTGTCACGGCATGCCTCATTAAATAAGCTGGTTCTTATGTGAGCTCAAGTGTTTGTAATTAGTCAACATTTTTTTCACATTTTTGCAGTAAGTGCAATTAGATGAATTGTTGAAATGTCACGGTCCATTTTCTTTCCTCCTTTTCTTTAGTGTTTACAGTGGAAAAAATTTCAGGAGCTTCTGGCCCTTCACTGGAGGTTAAGCCGTCTCCCGCTGAGTTAGGTTGAATGGACATTTTTTCTGCCAAAGGCACTGACAAAAACAGGCTCAGACATAACAAGGCCTTCCTTTCATCAGACACAAACAACTAATGGCCGCCTTGTCTCCTCATATCCTTCACCTGCAGTTACTCATAAAGAACTGTCAGGAACCTACAGAATGAGGCGACTGCTTTTGTTAGAATGCAGGAAATGAGTCGGTCAATGTTGACACTTTTTTGTTAGCTTTTGTTTTGAAGGGATGGAAAAGTTCACAATGCTATTGGCGTAACTGCTGTTAATTCTTTGGACAAAATCTTATTTTTTTGTTTCAATTTTTATGTAACTCTGTATCACTTAATGAGGATAAATTATGCAGCAAGCTCTGCTAAAAGGTGGCAAGATGTCACCCAGCTATACCTTAAGTGCGGATTAGGCTCTGTGTCAGCAGTGATTAACTTGTTTTGTCTGGCCCGTCCTTGTGTTGTCATTAACCCTTTTAAAGGGATCTGTAAGCGAGGTTCGTCTTCCCTTTCTGCCTTAGTTGACACAATAACTGATCTGATTTGAGCCGGCAAAATGTTTGTTTAACCTTTGACACCTGCGACCACAGGAGAGAACGCCGGCTGACAGAAACCTGACTGTGTCCCTTTATCTTTCTAGACCCAGATGGCCATTCAACAACAGGGTTTTCTTTAAGCACATTTAGTATAAGTTAATGTGGGGTTACATCTGGCTAGCATAGAGAACACCAAAGCATCCAAATGTCCCATGGAAAGCATTTCTTTCCGGCTGTGTCAGCACTTGGCATCTTTGTTTCTGGAACGTGTGTCTCTCCATTTCAGCACACAACTCCACACTGATGTGTCTGAGTGTTAGACAGTCCAGCTTTCTCACCCTGAATCCCCTTTTTCTAAATGACGTTAGACCTCTTCAAGGTTGAGGTTGTTCAATGAACAAATGACACAATGTCCTCTTGAGGTTCCTTTTTTTATTTTCTGTCTTGAGAGATGAATCAATGAAAAACGTGGCAGTGGATAAATGATAGCCTTATCTTGGGCTGTGACATCAGTTTTGCCTCCAAACAATTTTTTGTATGGTGTCGTGAACTTAAACAATTGATCAGCATCATCCCAAAAAAATCAATGCCAACCCATTGACTTTTTATCAAGTCGCCACAGCTGTGACTCACAGTTTCCTCTTCCATTTCCACCAGTCAGAAGGCAGAAACTTTATGGTGCTTGTCACGGGTAAATTGCCAAATGTAATTTGGTCTTTTTCATGGGAAAGCTGGGAACAGATCAATAGCCAGGTGAAACAGAGCTGAGTGAGTGATGCTCTCCACACTTACCAAGTGTCGGGAGTGCGTCAGCAAGCAGGATTTATCATCTGTTATGGGCCACAACGTGCCATCACACAACCTTGGAACGGCACCTCAGCTGTGAACATTAATTTCGCAGTGACTAAGAGCGCACTCTGTTTATGACCAGACACAGAAGCTTCTGCGTCCTGGACTTTAATCTAGTTTTCTGCAGACGTTCTAAATGGTACCACTCTTCCTTGTTGAGAAAAACATCAACAAAGTGTAAATCTGTAAATAAACTCCCCAGTGCTCTACTGCTCATCATTCATGGAATTCCTCATCACTGGTGCGGTCCAGCCAGCTGACCCGCTGCGGTTTGTGTGTACACAGTGTTTTAAAGCAGTGCTCGTATGTTTGTGTCTACAGTTGAGAGCCACTTGGCGTCCAACGTAAACAAGAGCCGTCTGGTGCAGAAGGACCTGCAGGTGGCCAAGAAGCTGCAGGAGGAGGAGGACCAGAGGGCCAAGATCCAGAACCAGAAGCAGCACACCGAACTGTAGGTTCCTGTCACGCATCAGTCACACACACACACATACATATTTGCATATTCACCATCGTCTCCCTGATTACCTGGTTAAAATTTAGGTCAGATATGTAATGACCGTTACTTCACTACACTTATTTATTACAATATTTTTCACTGCGTTACATTAATTACATTGGGTTCTGCATTTACCTGAAAATTATGATTCTTATAATTTTGTATTTTATCTCATTTAGTTTGTAGCATTTTAAGTGTAGGATTATGAATCTGTACCAGTTAAGTTTTGCAAATCTTTGAAACTTAATCGCTGTTGTGCCTCAAGAGGTCATCAGAATACTTGGCCAGATTAACTGAGTACATGTGTCGATAGCATCTGTTTCAGATTAGTGTAAATACTCTCAAACCCAACACCCAGACAGCTATATGCTTCAACAGACGAGGTCAGATTAATACAGCACTTCCACCATAGATGACTCCAAACTGATTGGTGTTGATGTAGGGTTAACCCTTTAATTTCATAAATTAGTGGTTCATGTCCAGCACTCACAGCTTGTGAATGCTCTTTAATTCAGTTTTTCCTAGAAAATAATAATGATAAGGTTTGGTTTTATTGGCTGGTCAATAATACACTTTTTTTTAGCTTTTTGAAGAGGAGAAGATTTCTGATCCCTACATTCAGTTTACATAAGATCTGATAGACTTTGTGTTCTTACACTCTGTGATAAAAAGCTGCTATTTCTGTGTGTGGAGGATTTGCTCCTGTCACAAAATATTAATTTGCTTGGTGTCACTAAAGAGGACAAGATGATGAAACTGTCTCCAGTTTGATAGATGTTGTCTGTACAGCCTGCATTATAACACATAGGAGACCATTGACAGTCCATGTGATCTCTGTGTGGTAGCTCCGTAGATCATTATATCATTGTATTTTTAAGAGGGTTGTTTTAGCTCCAGCCACAGATACCCAGTCTCCCTTCAACATGGACTGGGACAGCTCTTAAACACAACTTAGGGTTCTGATGCCTCTGATTGAGCTCTAACAGCACCCCCCCCCTTTCCCGCTTTTCAGTTTTATTCAAATAAAGCTGCTGACTCACAGCTCAGTGAGATCACTGTTTCAAACCCACGCAGACATAGAAAGCTCCAGTAGTAGGATCGCACCCCTAGGGAGGGACCAGATGCTCCACCATCTATGCAGGCAGGCCCGATGCCGCTTATCGTGCTGGGAGCTCACACTGCCATTCACTGTGCACTTGCCAATGCCACTTCATATACACCCACAGTCAGACATTTGATTAAACATACACAAAGTGGAACACATGACTTTTTTATTAAGTATATGTCAATGAAGGCACTGTTGACTGTGTATTTTTGCCAGCTTAAGTCCCTCTGAGCTGTCAGCTGCACAGGTCAAACACAGGTGCAGTGCAATGCAGTTCATCCGTTACCGTGCCCTTCCAAGTAAAGCATTACAAGCTCATGTATGTCAACACACGCAAACTGTGAAATGATATTTGCATACCAGCCCTCCTGGCTGATGGTGGTGTTGTCAAAATCCCGTTTTTTAATGATATGAGTAAGAAAAGCAAGCTGTTGAGATCAACATCGCAGCAGGCGAAGATAATCCTGCTCCTGCCCGAAGCAAACGTGCTACATTTCAAAACATGTAAGATAATAACTCCACTGCTGTCATGGTTCTTCGTTGAAATATGATTGTTTCAAAGGGTGTGCAAATCTTAGTTTGTATATTTATATATAATACATTCTGAATTCATATTTTCTTTTTTTTAATAATTGTAAAAATATGGCAGTTTGGTGTGTTTTTATTTTCTATGAAAGTTAGTTTGTTCGTTTTCCATGAAAGTCTCAGTCGGCCTTAAAAGAACAGCCTTGACACAGTTTGCTCTATGATTTCAACTATCAACTCTTTTACTCTGGAAGATGAAAGTATCCTCTTGCCAAGCATATTTTTCTCTGGCCAACACGTCTGCATGTCATATGTGACTTAAATGACTTACATCATTGAAAAAAGCTGTAGTTTTTTTAAAAGTCTGCCCAAATTGAAATAAATGAAATGCTATCTTGTTTTTAGCACCTAATAGTTAAAAGTGGGATAGTGAAAAAAACACTGCTCACATTTTATTGTCACTTGAGGAATGTTAATTTCAGACCTTGCTGGCTGTGAACATCAGTAGGGAATACTTAATGCAACACATTAAACGTAAAATCTAGCCTTGCGTTAGCTAACAAAATTCAATCCTGCTCAGTTTGTCACTTTGCCTGAGGACGAAATGCTGTATATGAACTGTAACCTGATTGCAATGGCTTCCCAAGTAATTGACATCCTGTCACCGTTCCAGCTGCTCTTCAGTGAAGTCATGCAAAAAATGACTCTTGGAGAGTGAGAAAATGTTTTGAGGGTCAGAATTATGACAACAAATGCTTCAACAGATAGTGCTGTGAAGGGAAGACAATGAAGTTTTAACAAATGAGAGAGACAAAAGAATTACAGTTTACATTGTTCACTGTTTTAACACTTGCTTGACACTGTAATGGCGATTATCATCAACGTCCACAGCCTCACTCACATGATCACAAACATTACCAATTTAACATTGTTAGAGTCTGTGTCATAATCCTAAAGCTAATAAATGTTGAACATATATCAGTCATTCATGTTTCAACATTGTCCAAATCTCTGTCCATGTTTACATGTACTCACATCAACCTGTGGGGACATCAGTGAGCGCCAAGATAATGAGATCGCTCAGGAGATTCAGGATCAACTGGTCCGACAGGCAGAACAACAGCGGCAGCAGGAAGAGAAGGATGCGGTGAGAAAAGTCACACACATGAAGAAACACATACAGGCATTTCCACTCTGTCAGGCACAATGTTGGTACATCCCACCCATCAGTGATTTGACTTCTGGTATTGATGAACTTTGACGAGTTGGTCATTCCACTTGAATAAACACTTCATTTGTGCCTCCATAGTGACTTTTTTTTTAAATCACAATGTTGATGTTCTACATAAAGAGTAGAAATTTGTTCTTATAGTGTATATTCAAAATGTTCTTGTAATTTTTTTTTTTTTTTTTTACAGTATTGCTAAAACATTTTTATTGCTCGTATTTCCCTTTTGAGTAAATTGTCAATAATCCTTTCAAAATGTCTGATTCTACTGATTATTTGTAACCTTTAACTTGAAGGAGACTTTTCTATGCTTCATGGTTTTGTTAAAAAAAATGCACAAATCTACCACAAGTCAGTGCACCGCAGCTTATTTGTTTGAAACATCAGGGGCTGATTTGTCCCATCGCAGTTATCTGATATGTTCAAAACTAAACTGGCTGGTGGGGGGAAAAAAAGAAGAATCGCAAAACAAAGTGACACATTTGTTCCAAAGCAGCCCAAAGTCTACAAACAAGTCTTGTTCATATTCATGGGGGACGATTTGTTTACTGTGGCCTTGTCTGTTTGTAGGCCATAGCTCGTAAGCTGCAGGAGAGGGAGATGAAAGAGGAAAGGAGGAGACAGAAGCAGCTGGAAGCAAACTTTGAGGAGGAGTACTTCGAGGATCATGGAGGTGGGGAGAGCACCACTGGCTCATCTTTATGTGTGGCTGTTCGTGTGAATGTGTTGTCTCTCTTTCTTTATGTTTTTGTTGCCTGTATGAGCTCATGCCTGTAAGGACATGAGAGGGTTTGATTCTTTTTCTGAAGTTGGGGATTTTTCTCTCCAGCTCTGCATGTGTGAGGATGTGTTTTTGATGCTGCACTAAAGGTTGCTTGCTGACACAAAGCAAAGATTTTGGAATGTATTTAAAAGCTCACAATAAACCTTGAAGGGAGGCTTACATGTTCCTACAGATGCGTAATTTGTCATTCCGTTCCCATTCAAGAACAAACACCACTGTAAATGGGTTAAGCAGCGCTCCAGTTTTAGGGCCTTGATCAGAATTTATCTCACATGTAATGAATGCATCAAGAAAAGTATTTAGATTTACCAGCTGATGCATCTTAACCACCTAAAACTCCTTTGTCCACAAATCTGTATTTGTTATGCTTCCATAACATATTGGTGAGCATTTCAGTGTCATGTACTGGAATCTGTTTCAAGTCATTTCATGCACAGACTGCATGATTCATCTCACTGAAAGCCTGCTTCTTTTTCTTCTGAGACAAAAACAGTGGCTCGGTCTTCTTTCACATGTTGCCCCGTTTTAGATTTTAGATTCACCTTAGGATCAGGGTTGATCCTGCTTCCTGCGTCATCTCCACCTTGAGAAATGTAGAGTCAATAGTGTAGTGCAGCCCGGTGAAAGGCCATCAGTTTGTCAGCTGGGGAAATGTTGCTTCTGCTGAAATCTAACAGTGTTCTGACAGTTATGTACCCGAGTCTGAATGCACTTATAGTTCTTGAGCCATAGATGTGATTTTAACTTTAAGATGAAGTATATTTCACACTATTTTTTTTCTTTTAAGGTTTCCTTCTGACTCACAAAAAGCTCAGCTCCTTTCTCAGCCTGCTTAATCTTATCTGGCAGATTGACTTGCAGTTTTCCTGCCTAAACCCTCATCTATGTGGTATTAGAACAGTGTCTTCTCAAGAGGCTGACATTTAACAGACACCACCTCTCTCATGTCATCCCTAGAAGGAGAAAAAATATATTTTAGGTAACAGTCAGTCTCTCTACTTTATTTTTTCTGTTTCTGCCACTTTTTTATCCTCTGTAATACACATATAATCCATAATTACTGTACTGTCAGGGTACTGTTGTATTAAACTTTAGGATTACAGCAGGTCTACTAGTTTATTCCAGTCCTTTAGGCTCTCTGCATGTGCAAGTAAGTTGAACATGGGATGCTAACAGAGTTAGAGTGAAGGGGACAGATGCGAACAGAGAGCAGCTGCTGTAGAGGCGTGGTTGAGGGACCACAGCATCTTTGTTGACACAGAAACATCTGAGCAAGTATCTCCAGCTGTCATTCGGGCTATCCTGTTGTGTTTATCTGGATCACCAGCTGTCCTGGTGCATCACCTCTCTCTGTAGGTGTCAGGTTGTCAAGGTGAAGTCCGTCCTTGCTGACTTCTCTCTTTTTACTTAAGTATTTTAACCACTGCGAGGCTCACTGTGTTTGCAGCGTTGCCTTGCATGTTATTCAACCGCTCACCTACAATGTCCCTCCTCTGTGTGTTTGTGTGGGTGTGTGTGTGTGTGTGTCAGAGCGCGTGCGTGTACGGCTTGGCAGTTTGAATGTACACACTGCAGAGCAAAGATTCAGCACCTTTGTTTACCCTGCAGCTAAAGCTGTAAGGGACTGACGTCACAGTGAGTAACCTGATAGAGTTTATGCAGGTTTCAAGATTGTCGCCGTGCACAGACGTGTTACATTTTGAGACATCTTGTGCTTGTAGGTGGATAATCTCCATAGCGGAATGTGCTGTTTTAATCTCCGACTGAGAATTTTTGTTTTGTATTGTACCTGCACCCTGCACATGTAGACACACACACACACACAGATTCACACTTCCAAGAAATCATGTTGCTTTCTTCAGGTCATGTAATTGGCCTCTTCTAACAGGAAATGAGGTGCTGCTAGCCGTGTTTGTCTTAATCCAGGGTATTAAAGTTGAACATAAACCAGCGTGGGTGCTAAACCTGTCTCCGCTTGACAGCTACATGACAGTGAAGAAACTGTGTGGAAGAGAAAAAGATGCCAGTGTGGAAAATGTATCTCAAAGTGAGATGGGACAAAAGAGAGCAAACACCTGATCTGGCTCAGTCACTCTGAGCATGCACCAGTCTTCGTACCTGCCTCTTTTTTCAAACTTTGAACGTCAACACAGTCCTTCCCATTAGACGTTAAACAGCCGGTTAGATAAGTAAATTCCATTGAGCTGACTCGCAGTGCACAGAGCTCTGGACTCTGCTGGGTGCTTCCTTAATGTGCTTTTCAGCTCCGTTGTTTTCATTCAAACTTTTGTCAGTCACAGGCCAACTCCCAGGGCAATGTTCATTGAAAAGAATATGTTGTTCTTCATCTCATCATAATGCATTATTAAAGGGTGTTGCAGCACATATTGTTTGTTTGCTTTTCCACAGTCAAAATCTGAAGTGTTTGGAGCTTTTTCATTCTTTAGGACTATTCTGCATTAATATTACACTTTTTATTAAAGCTCCAAACACCTGTTGCCACTGTTCTAACCTTTTTTTTCTTTGGTAATAACCACATCTCTGACCTTTTTGGGTGCATTTAAAACCGACACATGTACTTTGTCTTCTAACCACTCTCCTCTCGGGTGCTGTCTAATTCAGTGCTTACTAACTATCTTAGCCTGTATAAATTCTGTCTTTCTTATGTTTTCACCTTTCCATGTTCTCTTCAACCATCATCTTCATCATGCCGTCCACGCTGGCCTCCACCCACCCTCGCTCCTTCATCTTCATCTCTAACCCTTTTCAGCTTCAAGAAGACCCCTTGACTTGGATGAACACACTCGTCACAAATCAACTTCCTCAGAGAGATACGATTCATATGGCCCAGTGAGCCCACGTCATGATTACTGCCCAGATTATAGCTCCACAGAGCCCAAAAGGAGCAGGTACCCAAGACAAGACCCAGCAGCACCCCGCAGCCACTCCAAATACCCTGAGCACTACCTAGGGGCAGAGGGAGGGCACAGCAGACATGCAGATCCATATCCAGAGCACCTTCTGTCTCCCAGAGGCAAGCATGGGGACAGGTACCCCCATTATGAGCCCACAGAGACAGGCAGAGACTGGAGCCCAGCGAGGGAGGACCCAGAGAGAGTGGTGAGGAGGAAGGAGAGACCAACCAGAATACCTCCACCACAGAGCCCCACAGGGAGAGACAAGGGCCGGGACAGAGACAGAGACAGAGACAGAGACAGGTTACATGACCGAGACAGGTTACATGACCGAGACAAAGACAGAGACAGGTTATATGACCGAGACAGGGGTAGAGACTTGGAATGGGAGAGGCATATGAGAAAAGACCAGAGGAGAGACAGGGCACAGGACGACAGGAGGGCAAGGGACAGGGAAAGATCTAGAGATAGAGTACATAGTGAGGACAGACACAGAGAGAGAGACCGGCAGAGACAGAGAGACAAGATCGG
>JAUZTA010000025.1:14470174-14486770 GCA_034780835.1 Ctenochaetus striatus
ACATACACTAACCATGCAGGTGTTGGTGTAAGCAGAGGGCAAAGTGTTGGTCACTCAGTTGCAGAAGAGATTGAAGAGGGAGAGAAGCAATGGTGAAAAGTAAGACAAGAGAGGTTTGCTTGGACTGACAACAAGGTGGAACTGAAAAAATTAACATAGAGGCCAGCAAAGCCTGTATTATATTATCCATGCCTATTTAACCGCTGGGGGTAAAATCTAGTAATTATGTTAAAGCTCTTTGTCTTCTTCTGCAGAAGTCTTGTAATATGGGAGCAGATGTTTCACATTTAAAAACAAAAATACAGTAGTGTGGGTATATAGGCCTAAATAACCTTCACCTTTGGTCCAACCCCTTATATATGCCCTGAGGCAAGCAAACACGATGGTTGTGGAGGCCTTCAAGCAGTGTGCCTCATTCTGTTACATAAGAAGAAAACTTCAGTATGTCACTAAAATAATGGTCTTTCCATTCTGTCCTATAAGCTACCTGCGGCCTCTGGAAGGGCTCATGGCCTGGTTCGTTTCTGTCAGTCTCACCACTTCCAGCTGTCACGGCTTAGTGAAGAAATTTACACTCAAAACAAGCCCTCATCCTCGCTTATCCTGCGGGCCTTAAGAAGACTACAGTAGGTATGATTAACTGCCTTACTGGTGGCTTATTCTGACACTTGTGGCATGCAAGTGTTGGAACATATCTTCTGTGGGTTGTTCAGTAAAAGTTTAGGCACATACTTGTCACCTCCTGCTTTGTAATTTTAGTGTTTTGGGAATTGCCCCTGTTTTGTGAGCATGTTATTACGATGTTTATTGTTAACACATGTATTCAGTACCCGTCTTGCCTCCTCAGGCTATCAGGAACATCCAGTGAGTCCCTTTTTCCAGTGACGTGATGGGGAAGAATGTGAAATCCAGATTTTATGACAATGACTATTTCATTTTCTGCCCATTTCCATCTATTGCTCTTTCTCACAATGCCACATATAATATAGATCACAGCTATTCCTAGCATCGCAGAAGGATAATAAAACCCAAAACAAAAGAGCTGTCAATGGAATATTTTCTCTATGGAGTGCAGTCTGCAGCTAATGAAGTTAATGGAAATAGCAGTGGTGTGGTTGGATGTAGTGTCGCATCTCCGTCTCGGTTGAACGGAGGCAGGAAGGCGAGACAAGGGAAGATATGGCTGGTTTTGTTCTCAGGGGCTTGTTGTGAGCCAGCTGTGAACAGGGAGGAAATGAGGTCAGCCCCCACTTAGGGAGTCACATTTTTGGAACCACCTACACACACAAACACATCACTGAAAATGATGATGCATTTCGTCAGCTCTCCATCCACGTCATCTTCCCATGTTTAAATAAATTTGTTGGGCAGGAATGAGACTTGTTTCTAGTCATAATGTTGGTGGTGGTCAAGCTCTTCAGACAGCTTTTGTTTCAGGAGTTCTTGAGAGTTTTTCCCCTACTGATTGTTGGGGATTTCCTCTCCTCCCCCGGGGACATCCTGTTATCTGAGCCATGACTCAGCGGAAAGACCTCTCAGTGACTGGACCTTTTCTTCCCTAAATTGCTACATTTGATTAACACAAGCAGTTTTTTTTCCCCCCATCTTTAACTCAAATTAAATATCTTGGCCAATTTCGCAATGATTGTACTTGATGAGCATTTAATCAGATTAGGGAAAATAACTATTAAGTTCTTCAATTGGCAAAAGGAAATGAAAATGAAGATCAATCATTTGCTCTTATAACTTAAGCAGCTGTGTGTGGGATGACTCAGGTCTGTACAAAAGGACAAGATTTTTTAAGGGGAAATTAATATAACAGCCTTGACTCAGATTTCTTTTTGAGGAAGGAAAAACTGAGACCATTCTCTATAGTTCAAGAAGGTATAAGAGGAGTGACTGCTGTTCATCTATTCAGGCCACATCAAAGGAATTTATGTTAGGTTGTATGTTGTTTGGAGGGTGTTGAATGATTTGGGTTTTTTTCTCACTGTTTTTCTTCACATAATGACGGTACCATTTTTGATCTGCTGTCCTTTTTCAGCAGGAAAACAACATTTAGCTCCACGACTGTAAGCAACTGCAAATCACAGTTTGACAGTAAATCTTAGATTATAAGTTAGAAGTTAGATTTAGCTGCAAAAAATCAACTTAGGTTTGGCTGAGGTAAAGATTATGGTGTGGTTAAAATAAGGACTTTTTTAAGGGTAGAGATGAATCAGGATCAACAAACAAACAGCTGTCTGTCATGGTAGAGTCTGATGCTTTGTTGACTCATGCTCTATAATAACATCACTGACTTCCTCCTTTGCTCCTGTGATGATAAGTACAACCACAAGAACTTTATCACTTGAACATAAATATAAGTCATTTGGGGGCGCCGCCTGAAACAGCCGATGCTGTCTTTCCTTTTGGGAGAGCAGTGCTGTGAGCGTCTTCTTCCAACATTTTTATCCAGACTTTGATTGGATTTTTTGAAGTTTGTGCCACCAAAAGCTAACATTTCCAAAACCCAGCTGAACACTTCCCAAACTACTTTTCTTCAGTTAAAATTCTCTCAGCCTCTGCAGTACTTTAAGAAAATGCTTCCATGTATTTGGGCAGTTTGCTGTGTGCTGATGTGTGTGCCAGTAAGTTAGATACTAACAAGCCCTCACTGTGTTAACAATATGTTTATTAAGCTTCGATTTGGTGCCAAAGGTCTTGACCTTTTGAACACACAGTAATGTCTTGGATTCACTGGCAGCTGTTGAGCTGACTTGTTCTGGCTAGTTTGGATCTCACCAGGAGGAAAAAATCACAGACACTGCAATTACTGTTTCTTACAAAATGACCAAACCAGATGATGTCAAGTCTTCATGAACCTCTGCTAATTGTTGCTCGCTGTGAATACAAGACACTAAATCAGAAACTAACCTGCCTGTTGGGATTTCTGTCCAAACCTTGGAGATATGTTTTTCCACTGTTAACAAGAGTCCAAACCACCACAGCTCTATTAGTTGTGAAGAAAAGGGAAAAAAATTGATAAAAAATATAGGCCAGTTAGGCCTGAGGGCCTCTTGTTAAACAGCTGGGTGGAGTGAACTCTAGCCTTCTTGGCCCATACTTGGGTCAGTGTGTCATTATTTCTCCCTCCAAGAAAGAACTCCTATTAATGCTTTTCCTGCAGAGTTGCACCTAAAATATGATCTAATAAGCTACTTTCACATATTAACTCCTGCCTAAGTGTGAAGAATCAGCCTGGACATTGTCTGAAGTTGTCCTTTTACACATGTAGCACACAACAGAAGGTTGTGTGTCATATTCCTTCACACTTACTTAAAATAGTTCATTTCGTTTAGACGATGAGTGGCTTCTGGGAAGAGGAGGAGGACTTATGAGCATTGATGGCTTATTTTGTGTACATTGCCTTCATGTGCACCTTCATTCCTTGTGTTCCTGGGCCTCTTGGCTCATACTTCAAATCTAGTTCAAGTTTAGTATCAGACATTTTCCTCTGTTCATTTCCTCTTTCATTCGAAGGTCTCAATCAGGATGTTGATGCAAAATAATACAAAATATTCATCAGCTTTAGAGTTTGCTGAGATCAAGAAGACAGGCTTCAAGTGACTCTGTTTTGAAATAGTCATCAACAAGCAGTTTTTTCCTGTCCAAACTGGTTGGTCACCTCAGCCTTAGAGAACCCATGTATCACAGGGTCCTGATATTTTTTGGATCTGGACCCAAATTTTAAGTGTTGAAAAGTAACAAAGAAATGTTCTTTAAGGGGGTCTACTTGGCATGTAAGCAAAGAAACTTTTTTAATCAAAATTGCTAAAACCCCTTGCACAGCAGTCCTTGCGAAGGGAAAAATAAATTTTATAGCACAAGTAAACCCTTCTTTGAAACAAAACTCTTTGTAGGGTTTGGTAGCGTAACAGCTCGTTCAGCTGGCCCCAAGTCTGAGAAAGAATGCCCCACTGTCCAAACTCGTCTTCCAAGAAATTTAAGGAACTTATATCCATGACCCTTCATGTAATCTGAGTAGCAAGACCCACAGCATGAACTGTAGCTTCACTTTTTACACTTAAAGGAGTTTTTGTCCAAATTACACTGGTAAAAGACCTGATTTTCTAATGACATTATTCAGAGTTAATGAAAGGAATCCTTAAACAAAAGGGTTTGAAAGTGTTGCTAACCAACCAGATAATCTGACCGTGAATTGCTGAAGTAATTCAATAAGGCGCAGCATGACAAAACCTGATTGTTACTTCTCACTTTCTCAATGGCAGAATGTTTCCAACCTCAGTGGTTTTGGTTTACCGCGCATCACCATATAAATGAACTGTCCAATGATTCAGTAAAAATGTTGTAGCTTTAATGAGCCTTTTATAATACTGCTCTTGAATGTGTGTTCAAGTTTATAGCTACATTTTTTAGTAGTGAAACTGTGATTTCAGCTTGGATTTTCATGTTTTTTTTTTCCCATGCCTGAGCAGACTAACTGTTCATAGATGTTATACGGATTTTTTCTATAGGATAGAGGTATTTGTGAAACAAAGTCATATGTGTTTCTGTGTACCACAGTCTGTCAGCTTTAACCAGGTCTTTTTTCTGCGGAAGAGAAGCAGAATTCTTATAATGAACAGATGTCTAATTCCAGACCTCCTGTGTGTCCCTCGTTGCCAAACCACTTCCTCACAGTAGTTTAACGGGGCTAAGTCCAGACAGGAAACTTCAGACCTTTGAGCCTTTTACCTCTGGATTTACAGGTGACAAATATATCAAAGTACTTACCAGGGTTTAATAGTTGCTGGTTCAGAAAAGAAAAGTTACCAGAGAGGTCCAGAAGCTTCTTTGGTAACTATTTTAAGTGACGGCTTGGATTGTTTCCTGACAGTGTCACAGGCCTGAAAATAAGTTTTGTAAGAGGCACGGAGAGTTTCGGAGCTGCCAGACTCTGAATGTCCAGGATTCTTGGAGGAATAAAAGCTCTTCGCCTGTATTGTGGTGTTTGGCAGATGGAAAGCAGAACTTTTTGTCTCTGTCAGCTTGTGCGCGTCGCTGGGGAGATGGAGACCTACGAGGGGAGAATGTGCAAAATATTTAGAGAGTATTTGTGTCCTTTTTTTAGGGTCAGTGCTCATCATTATTTATCCTCCCTGCTCAATTAGACCAGAGAGTCTGTAAGCTCTCAACCCCAGCAGGGGAGATTGGAGCACACATGGGTGGACATGCGGATACACATATTCATGCATGAACACACAGGTGCTCAAATAAACCTCTGCCTGAGGTGCACACATACAAAACTGCACACACACACACACACAGGCAAGAAAGCTAATACAGGTGGGATACATCAACAAGCAATAAGTCAACACAGGCATCCTCCTGCCCACACACATCTTTTCCATCCAGGCTGCTGTCATGGTGACACTGGTTTAACCTCGACAGGTAATCTCACCACATGTTTTTATTTCCTGGGGTGCTTTTTGGCGGAAGAGACTGGTGTTCGATCATGTAGTCTAAAGTGTGCTGATATTATTGCCTGTGACCCAGTACGACCGTGGCAAAAACCATTGCCAGGTGGGCTGCTCCCCCGTGCAGACTGAGGGAGGCTGATGGATATCTCTGCCTTTAAGTGTTTCAGGATGGCTGGTACAGAGGCGTTAGCTGCTGTCAGTCATTTGCTGTTTTTTTTTGAGGCATTGGCTGGGAAAACAACACATACAGAAACACTTATTGTAAACAGAGTCTGCTGGGGTTTTTTTGTTTTATTTTTTTTGTTGAGACTGTCAAGATGAATTTCATGCTATTGTTCAGACACTGCAAGTTGTCGGTTTGACAGCCTGTCCTTTAGTCAGCCACTGAAGCTGCTCTCAAACAACAGACCTTCAGTGCTGAAGGCTTTTGACTTTGTGTTTTTGTAACAGCAAAAATTAAGATTTAAAATTAATGTGCTAAAAACATGAACTCAAAGCAATAAAGACTAAATGGGCAACAGACATCCGTCTAAGACATCCATTATTAGCCATGCAGGCACTCCACCACAGCAGTCATTCAGACAGCTACCATTCTGGTCCAGACTGAAAAATCTCAGCAACTTTTGGATGGACTGCTATAAAATTTTGTAGAGACATTCGTGGTCAATAGAGATTGAAGGATATTTACCTTAGTGATCCCTGGATATTTTTTCTCTAGTGCCAGCATGAGGTGGACATATGTTGTTTTAAGTGAGATGTCTCTACACCTTTTTTAAGAACTGAATTGGTTCAAACATGCCTGCACCCTCAAACTGATTTGTAATCATAGTGATTTTAGTCATCTGTTGGCATCATCAGGTCACAATTTTTAATCCAAATATTCAAATATTTTCAAACCAAACATTCCTACTAACCTCAGCTGTACAGTGCAAATAAGCAAATGTTAGCATGCAAAGACGCTAAACCAGGAGATGTAGATGGAATACTTCAGCAGATAAACATGCATGATGACTCCTGTACCTGGTTATAGAAGATTCTTCATCTCATTATTTCTACTCTTCTGTACAAGTATTTTTATTGTCTTATATACTTTTTTAGCTTAAATTATTATCTTTATTAATAGTTAGGGGATTTGGACTGAAATCTCCACCGTCTTGTTGTGCTTCAGGTTAAAGATGTCTGAGCCCAGTTACCATTGTTGTCAGAGTTAGAAGAGTTATGTGTCTTTTAATCAGTACTGTCCTGGTAGTGATGATAACACTCAGGTGTAGTATTCATATGCTAGTTGCATGAAGGATCTAAACTGCCAGATGCATCTTTTAGCCTTTTGTTCTGTAAGAAAACACATTCCAAATCTGTGTGACTTGTGCGGGCAGGCTTCAAATTTTGCTAATTTAAAATTTATGCCCTGATTATATCTGAAGTCAGTCAGTCAATCATATGCCTCATTTAAGTAAAAGTCCTTCTCAGAGTAAGTCTAAAGCTCTATCTCCGCAGGAAATGAGATCTTTTGCAGGGAGATGGAGGTGATTATTTTCATCTCCCACAGTGCTGTCCTATGATAATAGCCTCAGGTGCTGATATATGTCTGTGGCCGCGGTAAAGTCTGTTTTTCAAAAGCGGTCACTGCCGTTGTGCTGATTTTTGCGATAAAATTCATGACTTTCGTAGTAAAATCTGTTTAGGTTATTTTTTTTCTGTTAAGCCTAAAATGCACATATTTTTCCATATCTTCTCCTACGTCAAAACAGCAATCTCTTGCTGATAAAATGCAACTTGTTGAGTCTACAGTGTAGAGAGTATATACGTTTTCTCATTCACATAGACACAACATACTAAAATACACAAGGACACTGTGGCTCTCAGTGTGTGGCCACGCTGGATTTGCTACACAGGAAGTAGAATCTAAACGATGTTATCAGCAGACAAGCAAATAGTGTGAGACTGTAAACAGTCTGTCCACATGTGGACCTGCTCTCCCCCCTCTGACCCCCTGTTTATACCCATCACAAACCTGGATTCAGTTTCTGCAGCTTAAAGGAGTTCAGTTAGCCTAACCAGCCCCAATCATGGAGACACACTCCTAACCATGCCTTTAATTTGGCATGGAATGAAAACTGAATGGTCAGACTTGGACTCAGCTGGGATCAGTTGGCTTCCATTAGCCTGCACCCACATCGTTATGGTCCCAGTACCTCTAGCAGCGGAGGTACATGAGGGTTTCCCCTCTAACAAAGAACAATAGAGGGCAGAAGTAAAGTGGAAGCAGCTTTTCATAATGAAGGGTGGAAATCCTCGCTGGAACCATTTTTGAGCCCACAAGGAAAAACACGTTGAGTATACAGTTGCGAGTTTTGAATTTATGATTGTAGAAGATTAGCGTGGCTGTAGGATTGTATATGTTTTTTTATTTTTCTAGGAATGATTTTGACTGTGGTGTCCTTCTATTGTGCATTGTTTTTATTGTTGTGACCTCTGCAAGAAATGTTGCATAAGCTAGGCTGATGAGCCAACAGCCAGCACCTTCACTGAAATTTCAAAAAACTCAGTGCTGCGTTCATGTTGTTTTAGCTTTGATTAAATGCAGTGAAGCAGTTCTCTGCCCTGTTATCAGCACAACACACACACACACAGCTGCTGTTATGAAGCATGGCAGAAGTGGGCTCTTAACCACAGTTTGGGCCTGGTGAGGCTTTTTATAACATCTCTTTTACATCCAGATGTATAATAAAACAAACCAAAGTTAAAGGAGTAAAAGAAAGAAGGAAAGTTTTTAACTGAGTAGATATTCAGGCTTTTTTGTTGCTCTTACAAGGTGAGGCTATATGGGTTTTTTAACGTCTTATTTAATCAGTGAAATTGGCAGCAACCTAAAGGAACAATCTTTTACAACCATGAGTTCAGAGATGTTGGAACACTTGTAAAATTTAAATAAATGAAAAACAAGAACGCAATGACTTGCAAACTAATTGTGTTAATCAGCATCAGTTTTAAGAAGTGTTTGCTGAGCCCATGAAGTAATATCTTTCATACGATCATGTTTTCCACAGAGTGATAAAGCTTGTCTCATCCTTGTTTATGATCAGCTAAGCCAGTGAAGATGCTCCTTTTTTATACCCAACAATGATACAACCACCTGTCACGAATGAACCTGTTCACCTGTTAAATGTTCCAAACAGGTGTTACTTGAGTGATTAAATTAAGTTGTTTAAGTAAAACATTAAATATATTGTCTCTGCCCCAAAAGAAGTAAAAATCCGTGGCTGAATTTTCCAGAGTAGAGATCCAGACTGCTTGTAGTTTTTACGAGGTGAGGCAATAAGGCTTTTTTATTGTCTTTTACCCAGAAACAGTCTCAAAGTAACATTGCTGAGTATCATGTGCATTTGCCTGCGGTGGACAAATTGATGATGATTGATGATAATTTATAAAACTATGACTGCACTTAGGTGGCTCTTTGAGGTAAATAGCTAACATTATCAGTACGCATATTAATGACACTAATCACATGTTAGGCAACTAGAATGTTTAGCCGTCTTAGGTTTGCATGTTAGCATGCTATCATTTTCCAATCAGCACCAGAAACAGATGGAGGCACAGCTGAAAGGCTGATATACTAAGATATTTTTTTTTTATTGTGGACTAAAATGAAGGCCAAAACTTTAAATATTAAAAAAACATGATGCTAATTGAAGTGATGATCATTGAATTGGCACATCAGTGTTTCTCTTCATCTGTCGGTCGACTGAAGCACCGTCTTGTCTGAACACCACTCCTCCGTCACTGCTTAAGAATGTGAGGCATGCTGGCTCCTGGGAAGTCTCACTGCTAAGTCATCGGCCTGGCACCCAACTGACCCTTGACCTCGGCCCTGTCCAGCTACTCACAAGCAGTCACATCAAAGCAAAAGCTGGGGGAGGGCCGAGGGGGGGGGTCCCTGCTGCCTCTGTACAGGAAGAGATGGACAGGCACAGACTTGCTTGCTTAAACATTTATTTCTCTTGCGCAATACTTGTTTATTCCTAAGTCTCTAACACAGAGAGGAAATAATATTTCTCTTGAAAGCAAACACAGCACAAAGTGATGATTTGGTTTCTACTGTGGTGGAGAACGTCTGCTTATATGCTGTAGGTATGAAATAAAGATAGTTACTCACACCTTTGCACTCACTTACATCCCAGAATCCCCTGATATTAATGGATCTTAGAAAAATATCTGGTAACCAATATCATGTGATCTCAAGCGTGTGTTTGTGTGAGTGTGTGTGTGTGAGTTTATTTGGGCCAAATTCCAGTCAGCATGCTGTGTGTCAGGAATGCTGGATTTGTGTAATGTGACAGCAGCAACAGGAACATGTCATGTTTATGAAGAGAGAACAAATCACCTTCAGAGGCTTTTGAACACATTGGCCTCCATCAGCCTGTGGGTGGTTCTTAATTATGTCCACCAGCAAAGCTGAAAAGAAGGTCACATTTTTTCGAAGTAAGACATCTGAAAAAATAATTAACTAATTGGATGTCATGTGTTGGACTGAAAGTTATTGGGAGTTTGAGTTGAAGATCTCTGCGTTTCACCCTTAAAAGTCATATATTTTTTGTTGCAGTGTCAAAAAAACTTTTCTTCTTTTCTGTGCATTACCATGCATCATAAGTTATTATCATAAACAATATAAAAGTTGATCAGTAATTAATTAATAGCACCCATATTAAAACAGACATTGCAAAGCATTGTTTTACAAATTGTACCAAGTCATGACATGCTGGTCTTGAATTGAATCCTGTTGAAGTCCCGAGTTCTAAACGTTGAGTTTCAAGTCCTGCACCAGTCGCACTCTTCACTATATGAAAAGTTGTGTCAAAAGCAGAGCTTCAACTTCTTGTTCTTTGTGCAGCTATAAATGTTGAGCCAACTTGGAAGTTACTGAGACCCTATTTGTCAGTTTAGACCAACACATGGAGCTCAGTAACATATTACTTTTTTATGTCTGTCCTGCAACCTGATTCGACGCTGCAGGATTAGTTTAAACTAAGTGAATCTGGGGAATTAGGTATCGACTTGCTAGGAATGAATAGCATTAATGTTCGTTGATTCAGGGCATGAAAGAAAAAAATTGGGGGTCTCAGCTTTCTTTATTGAGGGGAATGTATGAAGCTTTTTCCAAGTCAAAAGACTCAAGTCCAAGTAAGGTTATGAATCATTGGTGGTAAAGTCCAAGTTGAGTTAGAAGTCTTTATTGACTTGCTTTTTGTCTGAGTCTGAAGTCATTATGTTTGTGGCCGAGTCTTCGTGCCTCTTCCACCTCTTCTTTTACTCATGTTTCACTTTTCTTTAAAAGAGGGAACAGTGTCATGAATTAGCCTCATTGCAGTAGGTAACTCACCTTTCTCTCTTGTTCATGTGCTTATACGTAAGAGTAATGCTTTTTGATCAAACACTAGCCGTCAGACACACATGTGAACAAATTTAGAACTTTGAGGTTTTCTCACACGTGTCCACACACTTCGACTCACAGCCAGTGTGTGTAAAAAGCCGGACAAAATGCCGCTGCTCGATGACCCTGTGACACGCCGGCGTGGCTGGGATTTTGAGACAGACCCCAGAAAGAAATGGTGACAGGCTGAGAAAATGTCTGAAATTAGGTCTTGTCAGCCTTTTCTCCCAACACCTCCACTGAAGATTTATTTGCTTTCTGTATAATTTAATTATGTGCAGAGTGTATTTGACTGCTAAAATGCTCTTACAATAAATTTGAGCTCTTGCTGCCATTACTTGCACACAGGCTGTGCAGGATCTCCCAGTGGGGGATCGTAAAAGTGTGTGTGTGGGTGTGTGAGCGTTACAGTTCGACCTTAAATCATTTCTCAGTTGTTAGTTGGGTTTCCATACTTCTATCCACAATAACAGCTCCAGTCTGTCAGTGCAATTTACATCCAACACTTTGTTCTTATTTTAACTTAAGACTTTCATTCTTGGACTCCTTAAAAGCCTGACTTAATTTACTACTCATTGATTTATTTACCATCATAATAGAGACGATATCTCTCAAAATAGGTCTTTATGTTTTTCTGTTGTTTTTGATGTTTTGATTTTCTTTATTGGATACACACAACACAGAAGTTTCCCACTGTTTTCCAGATTTATGGGGACTCAGTGGAAGCCAGTCTTAAATAAGCCGTTTATAAAAGAAACCTAAATAATCTCAGGTTGTGGATGGATGCCTCCCTTCTTTTTGGTGAAGTATATGCAATGACCAGCAATCCAGTTTAAGCGGTGCCCCATTTCTAGAAAGATGGCATGATTAGAGAAAGAGTCGAGAAAAAAAGCAACATGCATCACTTTATTTTTTATGTAGGAAGAGAGGGGGCTTTTATGACAAGAAATATCAAGTTTAAAAGTCACATTGCGTACATTACCTGAGCTGGAACCTGAATGTGGCTGCATCCTCTGTAGCTGTGGTCTTTGCAGGGGAATTAAACTCAGTGACAAAGGGGAGGAAAGAAGGGACACTTAGGGTACTTTCACACCTGCCTCATTTGGTCCAGACTTTCGGACTTTTCAGTTTAAACTGAAGCAAAACAGCAGGTGTGAAACCTCCCATGGACCATAATCTGGACCAAACATTGGAAATTCAGTCGACCAAAAAAGGTGGACATGATCCGGTTCAGACTGAACCATCGCTTCGTGTCCAGTGCGAAAGCAAATGTTCAGACCTTCGGACCTTCGCACCAATAATAGCAAGTTACAGCAGGCCACCGGGAAAAGGGAAAACCAAAAAAAAAAAAAATGAGCTGAGGAACTACATTGAGGGAAGAGGAGACTAAATGCCTTATTAACGTTTGATCTGAATACTTTATTGTGGGCCAACTGGAAAAAACTTGTAAAGCTAAAATCAAGCTTCAATCCGGCTACAAAACAAGGCATTTTCAACGCTCTAATGTCAGACGCCTGGCCACCAACGAACCAAACAGTGTGGAGTACAGGGACATGTAACCCACATACTTGATGATGATATGATGTAGGTTTGTCATATAAAATTTGTAATTCTGTTTGCACAATTGCAATGTGAAAACGAAACTGATAGGACCAAATGTACACAATGAAACAAAAACGAGAACCTTGGTTTGGACCCTTAACCTCCAGGTGTGAAAGCACCCTTACTGTCACCTCCACACTCATAATATCTGTTCAGTGTATAACAAGATGAGGCAATTTCATGGTGGAGCTGGTACCTGTTACAGGTCTATGTTATTGTTAAAAACACTCCAGCTTCTTGCATTGGTCTCTCAGGTTGTCATTTTAGTCCTCATGCGCTACTGTGGATCTGCGTAGCTTAGCCTCAGCTCACATACCTTCAGCGGCTTTAGAAAGAGCGACTAAAGAGGGAGCATTCTTCTCTCCTTTAGGTAATCCTTAAATCATTCGGGCTGGACTGTTTTTTTCTTACTTTCTTGGCCATTTTTTGAACTCTGTTCAAATTGTCTGAAGTTTGCCTGGGGAGGTTTTTTCCTTTTTCCAGGGCTCAGGGGGTGGCGGCTCGATTGATGGGCTGATTTTGTGATGAAACCCTTGGACAGTACTGTCCAGTCATTGTTTGATTTAGCCTCCAGAAAAAAGGTGTATCCATTACCTCATCAGAGAGTGTGGCTAAACCGTGTTTGAAGTTCGAACCAGGAAATTGTCCTTCAGGGCACTTGAACTTTTCATACTCTAATCTAGGAAAAAATCTTCTGACACTCAGCACTTGAGGAGTCTTTTATGAGATGTTTCTGTTTGGGCAGCTAATTCACTCCTCATCAACTGTGCTGATTAGCATTTTTTTAAGTGACATGGAAAGTTTCTGAAGGAAAAGCAGTTTTAGATTTTTTGTCAAATTAAAGGTAAATGCTTAACGGCCTCCAACAGTTTCCTAAAGTTGTGCATATTAGCCATCTTTGCGTCTATCATCGTTTTACAGGCCCATTTCAGACCCTCAGCAGAGCCCCCGCCACTGGAGCTGACTGATGTAGATGTTGCGCAATGCCCTTTGTCTTTTAAAAGCTGCTCATTGCTACAACACCAGATTGATTTCAGTATGAACAAATATATTTTATATTTCTCTGGGGTATGCGGGGGCAGCACAGGGTGAGAACTGAGTAGCTGGATGAATGCTGGCATTGTCTGCTGGGACACACATACTCACTGCCCCACACACACCTACACACAGCTCAACATAGCGTCCGTCTTTGTGCTTTCTTAAAGACCCTGTTTGTGTTTGAACTGAACATTTGTCTGCTTTAGATTTAACACTTAAACGCCACATCATGCTCACTTTTCCTTTTTTTTCCAGCCCGTCTTTACAGGCAAAAGTGGAAAAGCTCATGTGCCCGCGCTCATGTGAGGGGGTGACCTTTGACTCCTGTCCCTGAGTGGTGTGCCCGTAAATGTTTTCTTCAAATTTGCTGTCCCTCGTAACTTTCCCCTCAGATGGGAAATCCCCTCGTCTTTGTAGCTTTATTGGGAAACAGTGAAAGGTCTACACAGAATCTGAAGTTGTTTGGTCTCATGTTATCTCCTCTGAGATAGTGGTGACCTCTGAGATGTTTTAAAGGGGTAGTTTGGTGAAAATTTGAGTTGTCCTCATAGATGCGTTCAGGAATTTGTTAAGTGTGAGTAAAATGTTGGCTCTCATGCATCCTGTGTAGACTAGAATTGATTAAAACAGGCACTTATCTGTGTGAGAAGGACAACTAAATAAGATGACTGAGCAACACCTGTGTAGACACACCATAACATGATTTATTTGCAACACAGCAAATAAGTGTAGTTTCAAAAATGACTGGCTGTTTTAAGCTTTTGCAGCACATGTAGAGGTTGCTGAGGAAAAGCCTGCCTGTTAGTATCTTTGGTGTTCCACGTGTGGGCTCCATTTCCAGTCTGTATACACCTTAGATACACATGCCACATCCTCCACCATAAGCAAAGAGACAAAACACAACTGTTAGCCACATTTCAGCTTTCTGGGACTTTTTCTGAGACCATTCAGAGTGTTTTTCCAGCCTTGAATAGGGCACCTTTATGTAAATGGAAACTGGTGGGGTGTGAAATCAGAGGATCTTAGCGTAAAAATAAGATGTGGGCTAACCAGGCCTGTTTTTAGAAGTTCCTGAGAGAAAGGAGTGTGTGTGTTTGTGTGTGTGTGTGTGTGTGTGTTTTACTGTATTTTAGAGAAGGAGGGAACATGAGAGACTTGTTAGGAGGAGATCATGGAGGTGGCGGGGAAGGAGGAAGACATTATGGGTGATTTTCCATCCCGTCTACACTATTTAAAACATACACACCTTGTGTTTCTGAGGTTTCCACACAAAGGCCTTGTGTATCCTGAAACTGCCCAGGAAGCGAGATCAGACGTGGGAAAGAGTGTGATGGTTGACTAGGGATACAGTAGCCTATGTGGTGTCGGGTGGCCTCAAGATAGCTTAGAGAAAAAAAGGCTGTGTAGTCGCTCAGCATTAGCTCCCACAAAGCCTGACTGGGCTGTCACTGGAGATGGAGAGGATAATGGAAGCAGTCATTTCCCTCTGCAGCCAAATGATGTCAGCCACAGGGCAGACAGAGCTACAGATGTACAACAATCGCCTCGGTTCAAGTCGCACGATCCAGATTAGCTCATAATAGACATAAACTGTGTTTTGATTACTAAAAGATTCTGGATCATGAGTGCCTGTTCCACATTGTGGGATCCTGATGAGTTCCACTGGCGTTAAGTATATTCATTCATTTTCCCTCCTAATCAAAGCCAGCAGCTGCCGTGCACACAGTTCTGGCACCCTACACTGAGCCAAAGTCAAGGTTTTCTCTTGTGCACAGTGGCATTATTATTATTCTACCACTGTTTTCTTTTCGACATACAGTCTCTGCACTCTGCCTGCCAGATGACGGATGGAGGCCGGTGGAGGTAGCGACAGCCAGCTTTTCCCGGCTCGTCATGTCTCCCGTGTCTTCGCGGGCTCATGAAAGGGGCTTTTTAGCAGCGACAGCACTGAGGCTTTTTCAGGCATTCCTTTAACATGACCTTATAGGAGGAACACGCTGTGGCCCAGGGTGGGGCGAGGACAGGCAGAAAGAGGCCACTGTGTGGAGCTGTCAGCAGGATGGACAGATGAGAGAGAGAGAAAGGTGGTGCGGTGGAGAGAGCAAGGAAAAGAGGGAGGGAGGACATCAAGGTGGGCAACTTTTACCCATGACATCACCAAGAGGAAAAGCTCCCCCTCACATGAGCACATTTTTTTTCGTCCACCGCATGTGTCTTACCCATGGTGCATGTTCTGTACAACTTGACCGGCTGGCTGTTTTTATGACTTGCGTGGCAAAAATACGGGTTACAGTGTTTGATTTAGCAGCAGAGCAAAAACAAACCCTTGTTCGGCTCATTTAGCTGAGATTATCAAGCAACTAGTTCACACCTTAAGTGTACAGTAAAGACATTATGTGGCCTGTGTGTACATTTAGCATTTGCTGAATTAGCCTCCTGTCCGTCAAAGCTCCTGAGTTAATGAAGCGAAAGACTTAAGGGTGTATGATGGAGAGGTTAATTTGTAGAGGCTCTTATGTTTTCCTACCCAATTAGCGCCACACATACATCAAGAGCACCCTTTGCCTTTGTATATTTTAGTGTTTGAGTGTGTGGTTGGACTTATGTGCACATATGTGTGTCCAATTAAATGTTTTATCCTCATCTTGTCAAATCCCAGCGGAGTATGGTTGGGTAGGGGGTCTACATATTGTATTACAGTAGTGGATCTTGCAGCGTAAACACCCAAAAAACCGACATAATTTGTTTTCCAGACTTCCAAGAATTTCTGAAGTTTCTTGAATCGTCAATCAAAGTCTTGCTGTGTGCCTTTGAAACCATCCAGAGTGGAAGGAAGTGGGGCGCTTGCCTCATGGGGAGGTAATCAGCCATTTAGACAGATTTTCCTATAGTGAGCTGCCTGTGCCAGGCGCTGGTGCCAACAACTTCCCTCAGGCTTTGCTGCTATAAGCAGCAATAAACAGCTCTGTTTGTGGGCAGCTTTCCTCGACAGATATATGTAGTCCCGATCCTATTCCCATTTTCAATGATTTATAAGTATTATAATATAGTCTTGATCTTCTA
>JAUZTA010000025.1:14502092-14515339 GCA_034780835.1 Ctenochaetus striatus
GTACATCAACTCTCTGGGAACATGGAAGTCCATCCCCGACCGTCCTGAGTTCTTCTTCAGCAAGATTGCCAATGATAACGTCAGCAACGTGAGTACCGATGAGTTACATCCCAAAATAATTAAACCCTGCGTTAAAATATTTACCCATAATGGATAGCATTACTGACAAATTCTATGAGATTTAAATCAAATCCCTTTTTACACCCTTCCTTAGGTCAAGTACAAGGAGGATCTGGAGTGGTTGAAGGGTATCGGCTGCTTTGTGTGGGACACACCTGAGCTGGTTCAGGCTGAGAGGAACAAGTCGCTGTACAGTGAGGTGAGGATCTAGAAATTCCATTTATGTTCATTTATTAAAGTAGAAAACACCACATACTGTATTACTTATGGTATCTTAAAATATACTTTTTTACTGTTGTACATAATATGTGATATATTATTATGCTGATACATATATTTTCATGTTTCATTTCTTGTTTACAGAGATTGTACAAAGCCTCCTTTGAGAAGAACAGAGCAAACTTCAAGTACACCTCTGACACTCCGTTCTTCCAGGCAGCCAAGAACGCCTCCATTCTCATCAACGATGTGAGTCCATTTATTCTTTAACCAGAGACAATCATTTCAAAATTAATTTCTTTGGCAAAAACATCACTACAGTTATTTTGTTGAACTATTTGTGAAACTGAAACTTCAATTGTTAATCACATTTGTTTGTCTTTGTGCATCTCAATGGGACTCAGTTTGGAGGTAAAACAGTGTTAAATCACAGAACTGTTTCATTGTTGTCTGTTATTTTTAGGATCTGCTCTTTTTCTGTGTTACTCTAATACCAGTTGTTCAAATTATTCTTCCTATCAACTTGTTTTAACCTTCCTTTGTCCTCTGGATAAGTCTCGTCACATTACAGTACGAATTGCTCTGTGGAGATTTTGTCTTTAACCCCCTTCTGACGCTCTGATCAGAGGGTCTACAGAGCTAACTATGAGAAGACGAAGGATAAGTTCACCATAACCACAGATGATCCTAGATACCAGCTGGCCAGGGAGAACAGGAAGATGAGCCAGGTAAACGCCCTGGTCGTGCTGTACGACCGGCCTGCCTCCTCCAGACCTCTGACGCTGGTGCATGAGGTCGTCGACAGACCTGCCGCTGGTCGTCACCGCATGGCTGTGATAGTCCTTTCAACACGAAACAGTTTCTCGTTCTCTCTCTTTCTTTTTTTTGTTCCAAACAGGTTACTGCAAACAGTGCCACTCAAGTAGCAACGCTGTCTTGAGTGAGCAGGACTCACCTTTATCTGTGCAACCTGAGAGACGGTTAAATCACTCATTTACTGATGATTCAGTTATTCTTATTAAATCAAGAATATATATATCCAAATAAGCCTTATTATAATTGGAAATGAAAATGAAAATGGGGGGTTTCTGTCTCTCTGAAGGCACAGATGAGGACAAACAGCTGCTTCGTCACACTTGGACCTCCGGAGAACTTCTCCAGTCCTCCCAGTGTTACTGCTGCTTTCATGTGTCCTCATCTATGGCATGCTCTGTGTGTGTGTGTATGTTGTTGTTGTGTGTGTAAACAGGCAAGGTATAAAGCCAAAGCAAAGGATCTGCTAAAGAGTGGCTGCAATGAGCTACTCCGGCCTGACATCCTCACAGCTCTTTATCAATCCACTGTGGGCAGTAAGGTAAACAGCCAGAGTGATGAACCCTGGTAACTCTCATCCCTGTCCACAAACAAGCAGAAAATAAGCCCTGTGGAGTTAAAAGACTTCCAGGAATGAATGAAAGTCACCCGGTGGCTTTCATCCTCCCTGCTGTTTCTGGACAAGGTTTCATCACATCACATACTCATTCATTCAACCCACTTCAACTCCTTAAGAGGTTTTAATGTCCACATATCCTCCTCTTTCATGCTCTAATCCCTCCATCATCTGTTCATTTATTCATGTCTCATTGATCACTGAAAATTTAACACATCTTGAAATGCAGTGCAGAAGTTTCCAACGGCTGGCAGACATGCAGCAGTATGCAGTTTAACAGATTGAAGCATCTAAAGAGACAGAAGATATCATTCATAAGTGCATTTGTCAGTTATCAAATAGCTTGACTTATATTAAAATCCACAATAAGTACATTTTAGCCACAGTGTCTCGTGTTGATATCACTAAGCTGCCAAACTCAGATATTTTTAAATTTCAGTCAGATTTTTTTAATTTATCGACTTTTGATTGTCTTCTCTTGAATAAAGCTCATATACATAGAAACTCGTACAGAACATGAGCCTCAGAGTCTGTGGACTGCTGGTCACCATTCTCCATGTGGACACTGCAGACTTTCATGACTAAATGGTGGTAACACGTCACGTCTTCATATCTCATATCTCCCTCTTTGAATGTGCATGTTTCATAAAGCATGTTCTTATTAACTTATGCATGGCACCACAAAATTCATTTGTTAAGTAAAAGGTTATATAATTATATTATAATTAGGTTACGTAATTAATGTATGTTAGTCAGCTGTTTCTTATACCATTGAAGAACTGTCCAAGAAAAGCAAAAGTAGATAAAGTCAAAGAATCTATAAATTTTACACCAGAGCTTCTGTTAGGTCCGTAAAATCAACGCTCACTCATTAGTTTATTTAACAGCCTTTTATTTTGGCTCATTTTGGCTCAGAATCAGCGAAAGAAAAACAGAAAAAAACAAACTCCGTCACTTCATGTGCGTTTGAAAATTGTTTGCCCTTCCACTCCCACTGAATCCCTGCTCACCTGTCCCTAATCAAGAACATGCCACACCTACTATTCATATCCCCTCTCGGACATCAAATCATGCATATATAAACAAGGTAAACAAAACAACACGAGAGATTCTAAGGCATGAAATTAAATGACAGGAAATTCAAATCAAAATACTTCATAATAAATAGTAGTAGGGCACATCTGCAAATGGCTTCAACAGTAAGAGTGATATTTTGTTAATTATGAAACTACAACAGGAGAAACCACAATACTGATATCACGGATGGAGTGTAACACCCCTGAATCAAGCACCTCAGGAAGATGGCAGGGATATTTCTCTCTTGTCTCCACGTAGTTCTGGGGCTGAACCAATTATCATTCTGTAATAAGGGGAAAAACGCTTTGGCTCTTTAATATTTTTTAAACCAATTACAGTTGTTTTGAGCAGCGCTGAGCCCAGAATGCAGTGACAGTGAGCTCATGAAATAGCTACAAGTAGATAGCAGAGAGGAAGAAGTATGTCACCCTCTGGCAGGTTTATATCCACAGTCTGCATTCAGCCAGTCAGACGAGTTTTTCTCTGTCTGTCATTGGCACAGATTGATCAGAAGAACTCACACTCATTGAGTCTGTCAATTCAGCAAAACAGCAGTTTACCCTTTCAGGCTGCTTTGAGGAAACACACATCTGCTTTCACCCCCACACTGCCCCTTCCATTCTCATGCATCCTGCATCTTGCATCTTACATCTTGCATATGCATTTCTGAGCATGTGCACAGCCACCCCTCCAAAAAGACTTAGGATATCGAAGGCAGCCATTATAAGCACGTGAGCAAATTAGCAAATGTAGTTCCAGTCCAGTCTAATAACACTGAAACTGCAGTAAAAGTAGACAAGACGAGCATTTTATGTTTGAAGTCCGGCACGAGACTTTTGAAGAAGTTGTGGATGATCCATTTAAGACTGGAAAAAATGAGTGGAAAAAGGAGTGTGGAGGAAGCGGAAAGAGAAGAAGACATGCAGGAGAAGAGACTGGAGAGGAAAACGGGGATTTGAGTGACGGGAGGCAGCCGGCCACTCGCTGTATTTCTTGGATGAACTTCCTACTCGCAGTTTGGCAGCAGCAGCCTCCTGAAGTTTGCTTTTCACTTGTATATGTTCTCCTTCCAGCTGGAAGCATTAAGTACATTTCTCTTCGTCAGTGTGTTTACAACAACATTTTTTTTTTCCCCAAGCCTCCCTTTAATTATTTCCTTGCCCCCTGGTATTCATAATAAAGTCAGAATGTCTGCCCACTAGTGGAAATAAAATTTGTTAAGTCTGGCTACCCATCAGCCCCTTCAGCACTGAGAAGTTGTCCTTCCTAAACTCCGATCAGCTGCTCGGAAAAGTCAAGCAGCGCCTTGTTTAAGTCCCAAATGCATAACCCTTTTCCTAGAAAGCCTGGTACTCATTAAAGCAAGCCAGGCTCCCAGCAGGATTGTGTGAATGTGTGAGTGTTTGTGGCTGACATTTCGTGCATGTGTGTGTGTGTGTATGTGAGATAAAGAGGGGTTGAGAGCAGACGTATCGCAGCTCACGCTCATGTTTTCCTACTCATAGCTTACATTTTTCTAGCCCTCAAGTCTTTCCAGTCCCGTCAGTTTACAGTACAGTTGCTGGCCGACAAGATCCCCTCTCGTCTTCACGGCCTCTCTCCCTCCAGCCTCGAGGAGCTCATTTACAGAGCCCTAGATCTCAGTGCCAGGCCCGACCTGCCTCCCCGCCAAAGAATCTGGCCTTTCAGGAACATCGGAGGAGGAAAAGTCATGTCAGAGTGCACACAGAAGTCTCTGGAACAATATGGGGGCTGTTTATATTAAGGGTGCTTTGAAAAAAAATACTAATGTCCTTCTCTTTTTTAACTGTGACAAGAAAAACAGTAATGGATGGCCAAGTTTCATCAAACTCAACATTATGGCTTCCCTCCCTCTGGAGTCCCTGCTTCCAACTTTTTCTCCCCTACTCAAACAGTCAAAAATACAAAAAAAGGGACTATATGCAGATTTATAGCCCATTTATACACACAACTATACTCACACACTGTGTAAAACACAGACATACATGAACAATTACAACTAGACCAATAAATCAGCTGATATTACTGCTAATACATCTGCACTAGTGTATTATATGTTGGCTGATGAGTCACAAGAAAATTGAGTACAGAAATGCTTAAAATACTGCCCCCAGTACTAAATTTGTCCACCAGAGGGCGTTGACAGGTTTATTTTTTTACAGTAAAATGTTCTGCTCAGTATACATTCACTCAGGGAGTCTTAAATAAAAACAGTTTCACAAAAGAATGTTTGTTATGTGTTTATATATGAAAGACTGAATATAAGCTGATATCATGTTGCTGTTTTTTAACTTCAACATATAAAAGATTCATTTCAGTTCTTTTCTGTTCTTTTCTTTCTGCCAAAATTCACCTCAAGCCTTGGCTGTTAGTGTATTATTTCAGGCTTTTGCCTCCCTTCATGTTTTACCTCCAGGCAGGAAACAGTAGTAAAACTGTCCCTCTGAGAGGACACAAAGAAAGAGAGAGACCATCACACTCCATTAGTCCTGGCAGTGAGGCAAGAAGAGCTGAGGAAAAGAGAAACTCTCCCTGTTTCTGGCTTATCCGGCTGGTTGAAGAGCAGGAGAGACAGGAGAACACTGTCACTTTTTTAGAGTTTTCCTTAAAAGTTTTGGCATTGAGCTTTGATACACGAAAGACAAATTTTACCATGAGTACTTTTGTCTCCACTTAAAGGTTGAGCATGAAAACAATGCAGAATGCAAATATCTTCTTTAAAGGAGTAAACAAAGAAAAGAAAATAGAGGGCGAAATAAGACTGTTTGTGGTTACACACTCAAAACAAGGCTCCTCAAAGACAGACGTACCGATTTTCTCAGCCAAGTTGTTCGCATGAATGTGGAACACTTCTTTGTGGCGGTGTTTCATGTGATGTGTTTTTAACCTTTTCCAAAGACAAAAGCATGCACTTACATTTACCGTAATAACTCAGGAAGTTGTTTGCCGTAAACTTGTGGTGTCTCTGCATTGTCAGGAAGTTGCATGGTACCTGAGGAGGCACAAACAGGAACTGGAGCTCCTTCTGATTGGCAGTAAAACCATGGGTGTGGAATTCACTGAAGGGGTGAGTTAATGGAAGACAGCATTATCCCAAATCTGCTCATTTTTCATGTGTAAGTACAAACTAAGAGCTGACCCAGAGTTTTTAATGACAGACTAGTGCCTTTTAATTTGCAATTTTGTTTAAAGATGAAGAGAAATTGTGTAATTTAATGGGCAGTTATCTATAAACCAGTCCACATGTGCCTGATGCAAAGCAGATCTTCTGCTGGGTGTGTAAACCATTAAAGTGCCCCTGCTGCCTGGCCGCCTCAAAGCAGGGTAACAGGTGTCTGGCACAAAGTCCTGCATTACTGTCTTGTCAGCCAACAGCGACACCTGCTGGTCATACTAACACAAGGCATATTTCACATTTCTGTGCAGATGATGAATTTCATTCATCTGTGTTCTCTATGTTGCAGAACTACTGGAGCAGCACAGGTGGAAGGGACGACTCAAGCAGGTAGAGATCTTTTGCATCTGTGAAACTTTGTAGAATTATGTTTGCTCATGAATAAATGACAGTACATGATGTCTTCTCATTACCTAAGGCATTGCTACTGTGTGAGAGCAAAAGCTGCATGTGCAAATGTAATAAAGAGGCTATAATTAGTATTTTTGCATGAAGGTTAGGTGTGAAAAAGCACTCTGGTAGTGAAGAAAACACAAAATTATCAACCCTCTGTGCCATTTCCCAACTCAAAAGAGATGTTTTAGCTTATTTCATTTTTCAGCAACAACTTTAATTTTTAGTTAATTCTCACTGTTCACATTGTGTCTTTTTATTAGTAGCTGCTGTCCATGAAAATGCTCTAAAAAATAAAAGTGTACAGACACAGTTTTGGACTTGCTGGTGAATGTAGTGAAGAATTTAGCAGGTAAAGGGTCAAATATTTCCCCCAAGAAGTTGTTTGAGATAAAAAAAAAAGATTAAAAATCAAAGTGAATGCTGGTCTAAGAATTACCAGGTGACCAGAAACATGAGTCTGAATTACTGCTAATTTTGATTATCTCTGCTGTAAATGCGTGAATATTCATCTTTTCGCAAATAAATTCCCCATGTCAACTTAAACCTGATGATAATATGTTCACAACATGTTTCTGTTGCCTCCAAGAGGTTACTGCAAGTCTTAAAAAAACTATTTTGATTCCTTAAGTCAAAAAACATTGTCTTTTTCTTTCCTCCCAGGATTCCCTCTGGGACGGATGGTTGGATGGAGTATGTTCCCATCTCAGATAAGAGGAACATGACTGTCGTAGCTCCACAGCAGCTCAAAGAAGGTAAACCGTCCCTGCAGCCAGAGGGGAAGCAGAACATGAGCTAAACTGCTTACAGAAAGTCATCCGCAGCTAAACCTTCTCTGGCCACCATGGTTTAGATAACTTGATGCATTCTTGAAATACTCTGTGATCTGTGTAGGTGGCCCCTTGGTTTATGACAGTGTGCAGCTGGTGCAGAACTCTGCGGCCTTGAACGGGACCCAGCGGGTGCTGCTGGATCATGTGATATCTGAGGAGGAGTGTTCGGACCTTAGACACCTGGCACATGTGAGAACGTTACACAGTGTTAATAACAGAGGGATTTGAAATCACTGTCATTGACAGGGATGAATCTTATCGTGTTGGTTTGCTCTTGGCTGTCAGATTTAAAATCTATACCTGAATGATTTTAAATTGTGTGTTGGCACCTGTGCTAACAGTAAAGGTCAGTGTGTGAGCCTGTGTTTGAAGCAAAATTGTGCCTTTTTTCCATGTTTCCCAGGCCGTCACCATGGCAGGAGACGGATACCGAGGGAGGATGTCTCCACACACTCCCAATGAGAAGTTTGAAGGAGCCACTGTTCTTAAAACCCTGCAGGTGAACAAACTACTAAACATAAAAAAATGGCACAGTTCTACAGCATGATTTACCACAATTATATTCCCTCAAATAGTTAGCAAGAAATGGTAGCAAAATCAAATCATAGACTTATTGAAGAGAAAAGTTAAATTTAGAATTTTAGAGGCCAAATATCAAGCCAGGGGATCAGGATTGCCACATCAGTAGCTTCATCATATGCAGTGTTTGCTGAAATGTCTGATCAATTGTCTGAAAAGTATCTGTCTTGGATTTATTGTCTGATTTTAAGCATCACTGTGTCATTTTTGCCTCCTCCTCCCTGCAGTATGGCTACGAGGGCAGGGTGCCAATGAGGAGCGCTCGGTTGTTCTACGACATCAGTGAGCGAGCGAGGCGCATCGTCGAGTCCTACTTCCAGCTGAACTCCACCCTGCACTTCTCCTACACACACCTGGTGTGCCGGACAGCCATCACAGGTCACACACACAAAAATGCACTTTATATGATACAATGCAGTTATTTGACTCTGTCTCGGACTGATTCGCAATGAGAGCAACATAAAATGAGCTCAGCTACAGAGTGAGCTTTAATTCCTGTACTTAAATTGTTATACTCCACCAGCAGATTTAATAAATGTGTCTGCAATCTGTGAAGGTTCACATGCTGGATGACAGTATAGTGACAGATATGACACTTAAGGGGAAAATGGAAGAAAAGATTAAAAAGCAGAAAGAATGTTTCCTGTGTTGAATTAAAATGGTGTGTAAAAGGCTGTACTGATGTGTATTTACGCCTCTTGTGTGTTGGTTGTCTGTCTTCAGGCCAGCAGGATCACAGGAACGACCTGAGCCATCCAATCCATGCCGACAACTGTCTGCTGGACCCCGAGGCCAACGAGTGCTGGAAGGAGCCACCAGCCTACACGTACAGAGACTACAGGTAGGAGGCTCCACTGTCAACACAGTCAGGAGTAATAAACTGGCTTTGCTACAGCTGTTTTAAATAGTGACTGGGTCAATTTAATGTTGAGTCTGTACTGATTTCCTCTTTACCATTACCTTTCTTTTTTATTTTTAGCGCATTGTTATATCTGAATGGAGATTTTGAAGGAGGGGAGTTCATATTCACAGAAATGGATGCCAAAACAGTCACGGTAAGATGGTTCTTCTGAGTTTTACTTCCTTCTGCAAAACTGACCTGGACCTGTTTGACTCCTGTAGAGAAGAAAGAGACTGTACTGTTCCTACATTTAGCCATTCTCAACATATATGAAAGTTATATAACATATAGACTGTACCGAAAACGACAGGTTATGATCAGCCTTGATCCTGAGTACAATCCGGGATCATCCAGAAGGACTAATATCATGAACCTTACTTTCATAAAACATTGAAGTGTTGCTGGTTTGAGCAGATAATGGCAGTTTGAACCTCCTGTTCTTTCTCTGCGATCCTCTCCAGGCATCAGTGAAGCCAAAATGTGGCAGGATGGTTGGTTTCTCATCCGGAGGGGAGAATCCTCACGGTGTGAAGGCTGTCACCAGCGGGCAGAGGTGTGCCGTGGCTCTGTGGTTCACCCTGGACCCGCTCTTCAGAGAACTGGTAAACTAATGTTTAGTTTCAGTCCC
The DNA here is from genome assembly GCA_034780835.1 of Ctenochaetus striatus. Classification (NCBI taxonomy): domain Eukaryota; kingdom Metazoa; phylum Chordata; class Actinopteri; order Acanthuriformes; family Acanthuridae; genus Ctenochaetus; species Ctenochaetus striatus. The sequence goes on from JAUZTA010000025.1 coordinate 14,511,468, forward strand.
TTGTGGTACTCTTATTTATTCTCAATAAGAAAACTCAAACCTTCCTCAAAAATAAAAACAACAAAACAAGTTTAGATTTTTAGTGAAATGTGAAATGACTTTTGGATGGACTGACATGACATTTGTAACAGACAGGATAAACTATGATAACTTTGATGATCCACTGACATTTCATGTAATGTTTTTATTAAATCAAAACTCAATCGTGCCGTGGGAGAATTTTACTCAGATTCCTGTGAGAAAGAAAAGTACTGTCATGAGAAAATGAAAGTGTTTGCTCTGAGCAGAATTGGGGACAGAAGCTGTTATCATTTTCTCACCTTGAGCTGGATAGATAGCAAAACCTATTTGAGTTTCTGTGTCTAATTATCTAAATGTTGTGTTTAATTATTGGGAGGATTTTATGTTTTCCACTCATTAAAAAAGGTTGGGAAATTTAAGAGGGACAAGGCAACCATGTAAAAATAAAACCTGTAAAACCAGTGACATTGAATTCAGTTTTATCTCAAGAACCTAACCTTAAAGTTCTTTGCTACAATCTCAATCCACAAGACAACACAACCCTAAGTAAATATTTAAAGCTCCTCTTTTTACAGTCACAAACTGCGAAAAGTCTTTCTTCACATAAATTAAAGACCATGCATCCACTCTGTGCTTAATAAAATTCTTAAAATTCTAGATATGGACGCTATAAAGGAGTTCTTTTTTATTTTTGCTCTAATCCATATTGGTAAATAAGGGAGACCTATGTTTTGGCTAACTTAAGTACTTTTATATCTACTGTAATTTCCAGACTATAAGCCGCTACTTTTTTCACACGCTTTGAATCCTGCAGCTTAAACTATGATGTGGCTAATTTATGGACGAAAATAAACGAGAAAGTGTGTGACAGAGTAATTCTGAGGCTGTTAAATTCCGACACTGAAGAAGACAACTTTAGTGGTTTTAGTTTTTAAATTTAGTGAGTGCGGCTTATAGTCCAAAAAGTACGGTAGATGTAAATAATTGACTCAAAACAACATCCAGTCTCTCTTTGAACTTTGATCTTTCCAACTTTATACACAAATAATGAAACATTATAATTGTAATATTAAAGGAAAGTCTCCTGGTAGAAGTTTGTTATACGTTTGAAGGCCATCAGCTGTAATGTTTCACTTAAAACTGTTTGCAGGCCAGAAGGAAATTGCATTAAAATTAAATGAAAATTTATTACACAGAACTGGACAAAAAATTACTGTGCATCAGATGTTTGAGTATTAAACTCAGGATACCAGGTGATCAAGAGAATAGAACTTTCAGGGGACGAACATGACGCCTTTTCTCTGCATTAATCAGTCTTTTGCCTTGTTGTTAAAGACTGAGGAAGACTCGACATCGACGCTGGTGAAGAAGGAGGAACCGGAGGAGAAGCCAGAGCCGATGGAGGTGGAGGAGAAAAAGCCAGAATTGAAGACTGAACCCAAAGAAGAGGAAGAGGGCGGAGCCAACAGCACGACATCCTCGTCCCCCTCTCAGTCCAGGAGGAAAAGTAAGTGATGCCATGATGAAAAAAATCCACGTAGCGTCTGTGACCGATTGAAACTCTCAGAAAGTTGTGAGCATTTGCATCATTTCCAGAGACTGTTAATACACTCGGTCTGTGCCAACTTTGGGACAATCGTGACTAATTTTCAGTTTCATTTAAATGTGATTTTTCAACATTATTAGTCTGACAGAAACAATGTTCAGACTCCTGTAAGAATCCTTTGCACTCACTGGCATTTAACACAAACAGAGATGCATCTTTGCATCTTCTGGTGGTGCACAATATACTTGACAATGATAATTCCCATGTGACGCCACATGATGTTTCTGTTACCACTGAGCATGTTGGGGTGTTGCAGACACTATCAGCATTGCTGTGATCACTACACGTTTGTGTGCAGGTCTGGAATAAATAAAAACCCCGATTGCAAATGCAAATAAAGTCCCTGTATTCTCTTATTGCATAGTAAAGTTTTTCCTTTTTCTTTTTTGGACAATGTGTGCTCATCTTGTCTTGTGATTGTTCATTTTTTTCAGTCTTTAAGCCCGAGGAGTTGCGTCAGGCACTGATGCCGACCCTGGAGTCTCTCTACAGGCAGGACCCCGAGTCTCTGCCCTTCAGGCAGCCAGTGGACCCCATGCTCCTGGGCATCCCGGTGAGCGACACATACTGATGTCTGTGCTTAAAATAAAACCTTTACAAAGTCAAAAAGTGTTCATCTCGAGGTTATGATTAAATGTTGTGGCCAGTTTTGAAGAACACACACGATTCAGCTTTTTAATTTCAGTTCTGTGGTCAATAACACAGTTTTTTTTGTCTCTTTCTTCGTAGGACTACTTTGACATTGTTAAGAACCCGATCGACTTGTCCACGATAAAGCGTAAGCTGGACACGGGGCAATACCAAGAGCCCTGGCAGTACGTGGACGACGTCTGGCTGATGTTCAACAACGCCTGGCTCTACAACCGCAAGACGTCCCGAGTCTACAAGTACTGCTCCAAGCTGGCAGAGGTGTTTGAGTCGGAGATCGACCCCGTCATGCAGGGCCTGGGGTACTGCTGCGGGAGGAAGGTGAGACGACGAGGGCGACTGCAGGGAAGTTAATGATACATTAAATGAAGCAGGAATGAACTGATGGAGAAAAAACATAGATATGACGGAAAAAGCTGAGCCAAAAACTGCTTTCAGAAAACATGACAGCAAAGTTACTAAAAAGGAAAACTTTTTTTTTTTGCTTTTGGGTTTTGTAAAAAAAAAATCATCTCAGCAGGATGAATATGAGTTTTAAATCTCACTAAGTGACTGTAAATATTGTAGAAATCTGTTCATATTTGATCAGAACGACCCAGCTGTGGGCTGCATGACAAAACAACTTAGCAAGTAAAGTCAGAACTTCTCTGCTTGATTCTTGCATTCAATCCTTATTGAACCCGGAACGACAGAAAATACCTTTTTAATTTGTAGAAACAAATCACTGCAAGCATCGTTCGATTTAAATGTGCAGCAAAGCGTCACACAAAAGCTTAGCAACCATTTGAATGAAGGACTGTTGGTTTCTGTATCATAATCTTTCAAACACTGAGAGCCGAAGTTAAAAATTAACTGTCGTAACTGCTGATTTTTTCCTGGTTTTAATAGAAAAGATTTGTTGAATGACATTATTAAAACTTTGTACCACCTCTTGCTCTCTTGTGTTTCTGCAGTACGAGTTCTCCCCTCAAACCCTCTGTTGCTATGGCAAGCAGCTCTGCACCATACCGACCGGAGGCACATACTACAGCTACCAGAACAGGTACCCGTGTGTGTGTGTGTGTTTGTGTGTTTGTGTGTGGGGAAGAAAATTAGTTTGCACCAGCTGAAGTCGTCTCGAATCGTTTAACACACGTCACACATTTGCATGCAAAGTTTTTATTTTTCGGAGGTGGCCGTAAAAGCCGCCATCTGAACTGGATTTCCCATCCACGACAGCCTGGGGTTTATTCCTCCGTCGCTCCGGAGGGGCTGCTGGGATGCAGCCGGTCGAGCTGACGGCTCTGCCTCCCGGTCCTCGCGTTGCATGAGACTCCAAAAATGGTTTTACTTACAACATTTTTTTCCAAACGGCCAAGTTCCTGCGTCGCACTTGAAGGGAAACAAGTCTTAAGACCTTAAACCCAAAAAGAGCTCGCACACAAAGCAACGAAACATTGTTCAGACTGTGTCTTTTTTCTGGCATCTATGGAGGAAATAAGTGGATTCAGTCTCTCGTAAGCTTGATGAAAACATGACGCCTCGGTCGAGGCCACAAACAGCGTCGCTCATCATTGCCTTTTCCTCTCATTTGGAAAGCATCAGACGGCTGCTCACA
>JAUZTA010000025.1:14593681-14604195 GCA_034780835.1 Ctenochaetus striatus
CTGAAACGTGAGTTCAGATTCTGGCTCTTCCGCGAATAACAGCAAATTATTTTCCAGTTTTCATCGATGATAGCCATGTTCGATTGGTTTTCAATGCATTAAGTATGGCTTGCATAAATTATCATAATTTATGCATCCTAGTTTTATCATGACTCACTTCTTCACACACCTAACATTTGGAAAGGCACTATTTTGCCAGCCTGGCCCTCCTCTGATCAATGTGTACACTGTTTCAGGACATACAACCAGCTGTGGGCAGATGCTCATTTAGAGCTGAGCCGTCTGCTAGTTGAGGAGTTGCCTTCTGAGCCCCTACGCCCAGAAAAGGACAGAGTAGTGTTTGTCCAACGTCTGGCCATGTTTTATGTGCGCTACATCCAAATCTTCAGACAGCTGGAGAAAGCGTATGACCAGGTGGTCCACCCTCAGAAGAGACGAGTTATTCGAGCAGTTCTTGATGGGGTGATGGGGAGGGTGTTAGAGATAAAGAATGAATTGGTGGAAAAAGAGTCTTCAGAGTACCACTACATGGATGATGTCCTTCATGACTTAAAGCTTACACATGTGAGTTTCATTTTGCATGGCAAGTATAATGAAATAACCTGAACAAAATTATGTACTGACTTTTTGAAAGCAGATAATCCTCTGATAATATGCAACCTGAAGAACTATTCCCTTCTCTTCTCTTAGGCAGACCTTGAAATCCCTATCCCTTGCTATTTTATTAGTGATCGCAGCAAAGAACTCAAAGAAAGAAAGACGATGCTGACTGATATCTTTAAAGTAGTTGGCGTTACTGACGGCACAGAGGTGAGTTGAAAAATAGCTACATCTTTCTTGATGATAATTTCATTCTGTTAAATAAAAAAACCTTTCAGGATAACAGTTTAATTACAAAAGGTCTTTAGCTAGGATCCAAAAAATGATATATCAGTTGTTATATGATAATTATTAATGTAAATAAATATATAACAAACAGAAGAATATTTAAATTGTTTTGTCTATTTCTTTTATGTTCTGTACAGCCTCCTATGGCCAAGGACATGAGTCAAGAGGAGGCCATTAAGATCATTCAAGTGGCAGAGAGGGCCCGCCAAGGGCACCTAAGAGCAAAGTTGAATGAAGAGAGTCGAAATATGAACAGGATGTACAGGGCCAAGGACACTGGACCAGCAGGCTTTGAGTCTGCTGCAATCTGCATTCAGAAGGTCCTAGTTATGAGAGAAATCTTTTATCCCTCTTTCTCCTCCTCCTCTTCTTTGACTTGTCACGTCTTTTGTGCTGAAAGATTTAAATGAATTGGATTTGCAGGTTTGGAGGGGCTACATACAGAGGAAGAGGACAAAAATCGCTCGCGATGAAGAAATGATTTTTCTTGGAATGGTGGGTAAAATAAACCATCAAATGTGTCAACTGTCCTATACTATAGAAATACATCCCCAACTTTTTACATTCTAATGCTTTAAATGAAATAATCCAAAAGTTAACTGGTAAGTGTACTTTAGACCTAATGTGTATCCTCCATTTCGCTTGAGATTAAGTTTATTGAGACATATTGGCAATTTTCAACTCCTTTCTTTTTGAAAGAAGCAACTGTAACATTAAATCGGTAAGTAATGTTTTTTCTCTAAAACTTTTCCTATCCTTGATTGTAATTTCTTTCTGAGAGCTTACCCAAATGAAGATTTTTAGCATTTAAAGTATGTTTGGTCGCTCCCATAATAGGTCATGGATCCAAAATACCAGGTCCCCTGCCCTGCAGAAATCACAGCTCAGACCAATGAAGCTTGCACACGGATTAAACAAGAGGAGCACGAAGATGATTACCAGAAGTCTGTAATGGCTATCGCAAACCAACTACGGAATGTGGAAGGTCATGACATGAGCAGGACCATGAAAGAGCAAATTCGACAGTGGTTCATTGAATGTCGGTAAGTTTTAGCAGTGGGCCTTGTTAGGGTTTTTTTTTTTAAGTATGTATGTAGAACTTCTGTAATAAGTAAAATAACTCAAGTAGTTGTTATCTCTTCTACTTACTTTGTAAACAGTGATGCAACAGGATCGTTTCCAGACTACCCAGATGCAGAGGATGGAGGTTCAGCCCTTATTTTTGAGGAAAAGGAACCTAAGCAAGTAAATTACACCTTGAAAAAAAGTACGATTTCCTGCATAATTTTTTTTACATGAGTTTGTAGAAGGAGAATCATGTTTGGTTTGCACACATTTTCAGTTAATGGAAGAAATGGCTGCAAAAGAAGAGGAGGACTCCAACAACAAATCTAAAGGGAAGGAGGAGAAAAAGGAAAAGGGGAAAAAGGATAAAGAAAAGAATGATGAAGAAGTAAGAGCCCACATCTGAATGAGATCCGTTTTATTTTTTTATATAAAATTGTCTGTTCTTGTGTTATCAGCCTGTTAAATTCATAAGAATGGGATGAGTGTGATTACACTTATTCAAACCAGTTCTTGTAAACAGAATCACAAAAAGTGCTGTACATTTTGTAACTTCATTCTGAACCACAGGAAGAGGAGGTGGGCTTGAAGATGCTGCCTTCAGCTTTTTTGTCAGACTTGGAAGTGGGAAACAAAATCTTTGTAGGTATGCTTAAGTTAAAAACATGTCAAGAAACTCAGTGGATCACATTCAAAACTAGTTTGAGAGTATGTTATTTGTATGTTGCTTATCTATAAATAAAGCTTGAATTGAACGTTTGTCATCCTCAGATTTTTGGAAAACTCGCAATGAGTCTGGAAACTTAAATCAGAGGCACGAGGTGGAGCTGATTAAGGAAGAAAAGAGAAAAGTAATTGAGGCAGAGATTCGAGTTCAGGTGATGCTGGCTAAAGAAAAAAACACATTTTTACAATGTATTTTAAAGAACACATCTTAAGAATTTAACCAGTCAGTATGTTAGCATTAATATTGTAATTTTAACAGTTTAGTCACCATTGTTAAAACTGATAAAAGAACCACCTGTAGTTACAAACATTGGTCCGTTTTGCATATATCAGGTAGATGAGCAGATGAGACAAGAGCTGGCTGAATGGAAACTAGCTGTGGACAAAGACAGGGGTGGTAAAACTAAAGGAAATGCCAAGGTAAGACCAAAAGGTCACACAAATACCACATTGTATGTAGTCTGATAGGGTTTGGAGCTGTCCCAGTATTTTTTTTATTCCACAGAAAAAGAAAGGATCCAAGAGTGGGAAGAAGAAAAAAAAGGAAAAAGATTTGACATCTGATCGGTGAGGACACAGAGCATGCACTTATGAAGTATATGATTTTTGAGTATAGAATTGATTTGTATGAAGTCAGTAAATTTACAAACGTTGGAAAAAACAATAACATCATTTATTCACCCTAGGACTCTTGAGTCTCTGTGTCAGGAGCTGGTCGAACAAGGCTTGTTGAAGCAGGCAAAAAATGTTAGGCTACAGGATTACTTGGGTAAGATTTTGTCTGCTGTTTGTGTTAATTGGTCTGCCATCTTTAAGAACTCTCTTTGTGTTTATGATTGTAACCGTATGGAAAACTTGAATTCAATTGATATTTAAACATAGGACACATCTTAAGACCTTAACAGTCACTAATATTCAAAGTGACCAGAAACTATAAGGTGGTGATGTGCTGCCCTCTTCTGGTTTGTGATTGACAAAACATTGATCATAATGAGCAATACATTATCCACACATTAATTTTTGTGGCCAGGAGTTCCTCTCTTGCAGTTTTTTCAAAATTCACCTTTCAGATAAATAGCAATTGGTCTCATAGTTGTCTTCTCTGTTTCTAGGTGACTATGGCTACCTAGCAACCACACTGAGGCAAAATGACATTGAACCGATGCCATCACTGTCTGATGTGCGGCAGGTCTTATCTCTGTTTGCAGTTTTACCATTAGGTATGAGAGTTATTCAAGTTATATCTTGGTTGGAATAAATGTAACTGAAAAAATTGTAAGTATTATGAAAGACACACATTTTGTGTGTTGTCTGCAGGCTCTCAGGTGATACATGAGAAGGCTCCTCTGATAAAGGCCATCCTTCTGGTAGGGCCAGCCGGTGTAGGTAAGAAGATGCTGGTCCACGCAATCTGCCAGGAGACAGGGGCCAATCTGTTTGATCTGTCTCCTCTGAACACGGCAGGAAAGTACCCAGGCAAGAGTGGCCTAGCCATGATGCTTCACATGGTGTTTAAGGTAACGCACTGGTCCACACTCCACACTGGAGTCCAGTGATATTGCCATTTAGATATAATAATAATTGAATGCGTATGATTTGATGTTTTTGTTCCTGAAGTTCTTTTGGTAGCTGCTTATTTATTTTAAGCATAATCCTTATCTACAGGACTTGGAGATTTATGTGTAGCTTTAATTCAACAAAATGCATAAGGCCTATCTTCATTTGAGGTGTTATATTTTTGGGGGGAAAGACAGGGAATATTGTCCTACCATGGGTTATTGTAAGGTAGGTACTATGTTTTCATGCTGTTCATGTTGGGTGAAGTTCATGGTGGAACATGACCTTGGTGGTGTACAGTTTTGTGTAAATTTCTGTTTTAGGACTTGACATTTTGGCTCAGCCAGAGAGTAAAAAGGCAGTGAAGTTTTTGACATAATAATTCTCTTATGTTTATTATTATCTTATAAGATAATAATTATCTTGTTTATTATCTTTGCACAGGTTGCAAGATTGCTGCAACCTTCGGTAATATGGATCGAAGACACAGAAAAAATATTCTACAAGAAGGTTCCCAAGGAAGAAAAAGAGGTATTTCTGAGAAAGATAGAGCTGAACAGCATTGTCATGCTGTATTCATCTTTGAGTTACTGCTTTGTGTAACTAAACCATTTTCCCTATATACACAGTTAGATCCCAAACGCCTGAAGAAAGACTTAACCAAGTCTCTTAAGCTGATCAAAGGGGAGGATCGTGTTCTGATTATAGGAACAACCAAGGACCCAGGCAGTGCAGAACTCAAGTCACTGTGTAAAGTGTACAGCAAAATCCTCCTCATCCCTAGACCTGACTATGGCTCAAGATACAGTAAGAATGGAAAACAATTTTAGTTTTTATATTATGACAGTTATATCTGTGGTTTTTGGTGTAAAAATTGCCTTTATCTGCCTTCAGTCATGTGGAGGCAGCTGATCAAAAAGCAGGGGGGTGAAATAACCAAGGCGCTGGACCTCAGCTCTCTTGCGAAGATTTCAGATGGTTATACGCCAGGTCACATGGTCCAGGTGATCCAGAGTGTCGTCACCAAGCGTCGCATCCAACAGCAGTCAAAAAAACCACTGACAGCTGTTGAGTTTGTCGCTCCGTTAGCCAAATTCGACCCAGTGTTTCAGGAAGAGGAAGAAGCCCTTAAAGTACAGTGGATATTTTGTTTTTGTTGCAATTTATCATTGTACAGCCTTCTGCAAATTCATCCATTCATCAAAAAGTATGTTTGATTTATGCTTCTTTTGATAATTTTGTGGTTTTTTTTTCTCTATTTACCATCAGAACTGGTATGCAAAGACCCCCTTGGGAAAGAAGAGGATTAAAGCCTCTACAGGAAAGGAAGAAGAAGAAACTCCAGTTAAAGGCAAAGATGCAAAAGGAAAGGGGAAAGGGAAGGGGAAGAAATAAGTTTGTCATCAAGTTATTTTTTTCACAGCCTTCTGTTGACAGATATTTAAATTGCTTTCCGATAACTGTACATTAAATAATAAAAAAAGCAATCATGTTGCCTTTGTTGTTTGTTTTCTTTTGGGGCTGTCAGATATGTGTTTAAGGATGAAACAGAAGTGATGCACATTGAAATTTCAGTAGTTTTTGGTCTTAGGAAATTTGAATGATTTATCTCTGTATATAGGCATACAAACTACGTCAACCATATAAATATGATGTGAAATACATTCAGTGGCCTGGGTCAGGTGGACAGACTCCTTGGCTATAGTTATCAGACCCAAGGCCCAACTGTAATTAGACATAGCTGGACTGTTTATTTGCATCAGTCAAGGGCATCTAAGGTTATTTGTACTACATGTCTAAGGCTGTCTGGCTGTAACTAATGGCTAAGATATTTACTTTTTGGAAGTTGTCAAATAAAACACCAGGATGAAATCTCTTTATAGGTCTCTGGGGCTGATGATCAACTGACTGCTGTAGATTGAATAAGTATGGTGAACATCTCCGTATGACCGTCAGGTGTAGAGTCTGGACCAGAGGAAATGTGACACACAGGAGGGGACAGTGTTTCCAAACAAGGATCCAGAGGCTTAGTGGAGAGTTCAGCTGTTTTGTCAAGTTCTAAATTCACTCAACACATCCTCACATTGCCCTGGTTCCTTTAACATTACTCTATTTTTAGCCTGTGTTCACCATTGACTGAATGCTGCACACATGAAGACCTACATTTTTAAGATTGTTGGCCATTTTTACTGTGATGGGGAATTGTTTTGGGCCTTTTTTGCCTTCATTCTTAAATGGACTTGACATGATGTTTTAAATTACCAGAAATTTTACACATTGTTTAGAAATAATTATCAAGGTTGACTTTCCGTACTCAAATATCCTAGAAAGTTGCTAGAAACTTTGTAATGGATGGGCAGCAGGAGATCTGTAAAATGAGACTGGTTTCCTTGCACTGGCCATCATTGACCTCTCTGTGACGACAAGTTGTTTTTTGTGCCCCAGCAGGACTGCAGAGAGATTATACTGTCAAGTTTCACTGGACTTAGGAGGCAGTGGCACAGTGGCACATGGAGCTGTCTGTCAAACTGAAGAGATCACAATGCTGGATGGTGCTGGCTTTTGTTCTGTCATATTGCCTGAATGAGGGAACCCCGCAAATTTCAACCGTAATACAAGCAGAAACACCTTAGCCTAACATATCTGTGGGTAGGAGAGAATAGAGATGGGTGCAATATCTGCATGGCATTTTTAATGTTTACTTTATGTTTTATTTTTATTAAGAGCTCAGGCATCGTGGGTAGCAAACCATCTTTACTTTCATGTCAGTAAATGTCCTCATAAGGGAATGCTGATTGGATGTTATAAAAGAGAAAAATTGTAGCTTAATTTCATTTCATCTTTTGTGACCTTTCAACTGCAGCAGTGGTGGAAACCCCCTGAGGAGATCCTCAGACTTTGATCTCTCTAACATGAGGTTAAGCACACTGACAGATACGGGTCAGTATTGCAAAGAGCATGTGATTAGACAATGTCAAACTAAGACAGACAGAATACTGTAATTCTGTCTTGATTTAGTCATTTTGGTGGAGGAGATCTTGGCTCTCTGCACAGCAACCTGTTGGTGAATTTGAATTTTGTGTTAAACACATTCACGTGCAGACAATACCAGTTGTCCAGCCCCCTCGTCTACATCCTCATGCCACATAAAGGTAACCATTCCTTGCTTAAATGCTTTTAAGTAATTTAAACTAAGCTTGTCTCTCACTCATTCATGCACACTAGAAAACCATCAAACATATTATGCCTGTTGTATACATTTTGATTGTTTTTGGTCGTTCTACTGATGTTGGACATGAGTTGCCCCCCACCATTAAAGCCTATGCTATCTTTGCCCTCATACTGACAGAAAGCTATTTTGGAGGGTAGTATGTGGAGAGAGATATGTCAGCTGTTCAGCACTACGCTCCATCAAAGTAGGAAAAAAAAAAAGAGAAAGCACTGCAGGCTGTCTGGTTCTAGCGACGGGGACGCAGCTTGCAAACCTGGGCATGCTCTTCTTTGGCTAAATGTTTGTTGTTAATCTTTAAGGCTTTATGAGAAACAAGACAACACCCGGAGAGATCAATTACCATGGTGGATTTTTTTAATCCAGCTCTCTAGCTGAAGGTGTTTTGTTTTTTCTTATCAGTGGCGAGGACATGCAAGGATTTAAACTTTCTAGAAAAACTTGCTTCAGTTGAAGGTGGGTGCATGGCTGCATGCGATCTGATATGCTGTTGTGTTATTTTGTTGTTTTTTCTCGTCATTTTTTCTTTGCAAATTATGACAAAATTGATATAGAATCACTGTTAGATGTGGAGGCAATGGATAGTTAAATCACATGCTGAGTCTAAGCAGGTGTGTACTTTACTGTCATAGTTGTACAACTTATTTCAGATGAGTTTATCTATTTTCATGGTATTTATTCATGTCACCTGCCATCCTAGGAACTGAACTTATCATAACTTATTAGACCCTTAGAGATCATCAAGATGATTGTTGGCAAATTTGGTATTGTCGTGTGACGCAGTATGAAATGTAATCAAGCTCTCCTCTTGGATTACTGAGACAAGCTCATGCCCTTAATAATAGTGGGAGGAGCCAAACCCTGAAAGCAGTTTCATGGGCACAGATCTCATATCAATCAGTTCAGTGAGTGGCAGCTCTCATTTAGCATCTCATTTGGGTTTTTTTTTTAAAGCTTCTTTGTTCAGTGCATGCAGACTTGTGGAGCTGGCATCACAGCTGAGTCTATATTAGTGGTGCTGAGCTCAGCCCACCGAGGTGACAGAGATTACTCTGCTCTTCATTACTGAGGACGACTGGCATGCCACCACGGGGATTAACCACATGAGGATGATGCCATGCGTATCCATTAAGACCATGTAGCCATTTTTGAAAGTAATGGTTTCTAATGTTAATTAGCTTGGGAGGAATTTATTTGGAATTTCAAATGTTTTTGTCTGAAACAAGCACAAGACATGCACTGCAACAAGTTAAAATAACAAAACAATATCAACAGAGTTTTCCTGAAAGTAGCTGAATTGTAATACGTTGGAATGAGGTGTGAATGTGTTGGTGGAAGCTGGTGGTTTTATGGTCAGACTTAGTATCATTTATAACGATAGAAGAGATTATGAGTTGTTTCTGGAGCCAAACCATTAGCATATATATATTTTTTTCATCATATTATAGTTATAGCCCTTCTGTGACAGCTGTGGTAAAAAGCAAACAAGATTCCTCAGTCACACTGATAGAAGAGCCGGAGACATGGGAGACAACAGACCTGGAGGAATAGTAGCTGCTGCAAGTAAGTCAACCAATTTCATTGTAGTTTCTACAATAAGCTTTTGAATCTCTAATGCTCTTTGTTTGTTTGCCAGAGAACCGGCTGCAGGTGGTGAGGGGCTTGGAGGATGTTGAGGTGTCTGAGTGCGAGAGCTGCTCTTTCGAGGTGACTCTCAACCTGGCCTATATCGAGGGAGTGTGGACCAGAGATGGGATGCAGCTCAAGTCGAGGCCCAACTGTCGCATCAGCACGCATGGGAAGAAACACTCGCTCGTACTGAACAGGGTGGCTTTGGGAGATGCAGGCCTGTTCTCTTTTCAGGCACACAGCATTCAGACCTCAGGCAGACTCAGTGTGAGAGGTAAGGTGGTGGGATACACTGTTATTTTACCATGTTCACAATACTGCATTTAATTATGTGTCTACATGACCACAACAATGGACATGTTAGCTTCAATCAAGGTCAAGCAAAAACCTGATCATTGCCTAAAACAATGTGTTAATGGGACAGTAGTGAAAGTGTGACTGTATGCTTGTCCTAATTCATTCAATATAGGAAGTGCAGATAAATGTTATATATATATGAAATGACCTGTTAATATATGGCTTAGTTGAAGCAACTTTGTTCCAAATACATTTACAGTCATGGTTTAATTATCTCCTGCCAGCTAGGGACATCCACATAGTGAAGGAGCTGGAGGATGTTGACACAATGGAGCGTCAGGCTGTCAACTTCCTGTGTGAGGTCAACCAGGTAGATGTGGATGGTCGGTGGTACAGAGACGACTGTCGAATTCGACCTGGGGACAACATCAAGATCAGACATCAGGGTAAAAGAATGTCAATAGTTCAAATGTTTGCTTCATAGTACCGTCAGCTTTGCCTAGAATCTGTGCTTGAGTGGTTCCTGGGTGTAAATGTATAGAAAAAGAAAGTTTGACACCTTCTTGAATACGATTCATTTTTCTTTTGATATGACTGCAGGAAAATCTCACACCTTGTTCTTCAAGTCAGTCAGACCGGAGCATGCTGGAGAGATCAGATTCACTGCAGAGCGTGTCTCATCGTATGCCACTCTCACAGTAACAGGTGATCAAAATATTAATCAGGATTTAACATGGATTTATGGAGAAAATGATGTCTGACCCAATGAGGCCACTTAGGGTTCACAGGCTGTTCCTCTCTTCTTCAGAGCTCCCGGTCCAAATAGTTCGTCCTCTGAGGGTCAAGATAGCCATGTATCGCCACCGGGGTCTGCTAGAGTGTCAGGTGTCACGGCCTAATGCTCAGGTCAGGTGGTACAAGAACAGGAAGGAGCTTCTGCCAAGTAAGAAGTACCAACTAATTAGCCAAGATATCTACAGGCAGCTGACCATCGATGACGTCTGCTCTTCAGATGAGGACACTTACACCTGTGATGCAGGAGATGACATAACTTCTTGTCAGCTTCTGGTGGAGGGTGAGATGCCTGCTGTCACAGTGATCATATCACAATGTTTAGTTTATG
>JAUZTA010000025.1:14619402-14650222 GCA_034780835.1 Ctenochaetus striatus
CGTCTGCAAGTCTGCTAGTTGTTCCAAAGCCCAGAGGTGAGCAGAAGTGTAAGGGATAAAGTGTCTATCAGTATCAGGTAAACTTCAGTTAGCTCTCTAAAGTGGCATTTGATTTCACTTTCTAGTTTTATTTGAGGAGAAGCCTACAGACGTTGTGATTGTGGAAGGAGAGACAGCCACTTTGTCCTGCAGGATCTCTGATTATACTTCTCCAGTTGCCTGGAGACGCAACCACATCCCACTCAGAAATGGTGATAAATATGAGATACGTAAGGAAGGAAAAGTCAACATTTTGCTCATCTACGATGCGGATCCCTTGGATACTGGCGTATACACTTGTGATACAGGAGATGAGCAGAGCAGTGCCAAACTTACTGTCACAGGTAAAAAGTTGCCTCTAGATGTTGGATTGATGTCACAAATTCTAATGAAAAAGACTTAGAGAGTGTTAAGTCTACCTCTCTTGTGCTTAAATGCCAGGTGATATATTGTTCTTTCTTTTGGCTTTAACAAGATTTGTTTATTTAACAATGAAATGTTTCATTGATCCAACAATGAAATACCAAATGTCTCAATTCCAAATCCTTTTCTCCAAGAGCTTCCCCCATTCTTCCAAGAAGAATTGCAGAGCGTGGAGGCTGAGGAGGGAAGTTCAGCCTCTCTGTACTGTGAGCTGTCTAAACTTGGAGTGCCTGTTCAGTGGAAGAAGAACAAGCTGCCACTGAGAGCGAGCAGAAAGCACGAGATGAGGCAGGACGGCTGCCTCCTGCAGCTCCACATCAAGGAGCTCAAACTTGAGGACAGTGGCAGCTACTCATGTCAAGCAGGAAATGCAGAGACCACTGCAACTGTGACAGTGACAGGTGTGTGTGCCTGGTAGTGAACATTTGCTCTAAGTTCCTAGAGCCTCTGAAAAAAAAATCTTTTGCAAATTTAATAATAATTAATAATAATCAGCACAGAAAAAGTTGTTTGTTTAGACTGAAACTCATTTGTAGGTAAGTATTTCTTACCCACAAATGTAACTTTCCAGTGCATTCTGTTCCAGCACTGAATACTGTCTCGCTCTGAAACTTACATCAAATGACTTTTAGTTAATTCCAATGTGATTGTGTGAAGTGACAAATACTCCATGTACTGCAATGCTTAACTAAAATGACAAAAGCCTATTGTGTCTTTTTGTGGATGCATACAACACAGTTACCTTGTTTGATAAAGATATTTAATTCTGTCTTTGCCAACCCTTTTTCTCAGAGCTTCCTCCATTCTTCAAGAAAGAATTAAGGAGTGTTGAGGCTGAGGAGGGAGGTGGAACATCTCTACACTGCGAGCTGTCAAAGCCTGGAGTGTCAGTACAATGGAAGAAGAACAGGCTGCCACTGAGAGCCAGCAGGAAATATGAAATAAAGCAAGATGGCTGTGTTTTGCAGCTTCACATCAAGGATCTCAAACCTGAAGACAGTGGCAACTACTCATGCCAAGCAGGAAGTGCAGAGACCACTGCAACTGTATCAGTGAAAGGTGTGTAATTGAAGAGATTTGCATTGCAATTTTTCAGTGTCTGCGAGATATAAATAATACAAAACTATTTTAGTAATTTTCCAATCAGTTTTTGTGTTTATGTAAAGTTCTTGAAAATCAGTATGATTATATTTAATGTGGGGGAAACGCCTTTAATCAATTACATAATCTAGCCACAAAAATGTCAACATAATATTTCTTACTTGGACATTGCTTTACTACTTTTTAAAATAGTTTTTTTTGTTAATAAAGATGTTTTAATTAACCCACAAAACTCTATCTTTCTTAGAGCTCCCTCCATTTTTCCAAGAAGCATTGCAGAATGTTAAGGCTGAAGAGGGAGGTACCGTCTCTCTTTGCTGTGAACTGTCCAAGCCAGATGTATCTGTACAGTGGAAGAGGAACAAGCTGCCACTGAGAGCAGACAGGAAGTATGAGATGAAGCAGGACGGCTGCCTCCTGCAGCTCCACATCAAGGATCTCAAACCTGAGGACAGTGGCAGCTACTCTTGTCAAGCAGGAAGTGCAGAGACCACTGCAACTGTGACAGTGAAAGGTATTTTTTGGAAAACTCTGACTTTCTTGGAACAGATTAGTACTAAACTCTAGCAAAATGGGTTTTTCAAAAAAGCTATTCAAACTATGAAGTGGTGAGGATTCAACCACTGTTCCCATTACATTGTAGATATACAGTTCAGTTCTGCTTTTTTTGCTTATGTTCCCCAGAGCTCCCTCCATTCTTCAGAAAAGACTTAGCAAGCGTGGAGGCTGAGGAGGGAAATACAGCCACTCTGTCCTGTGAGCTGTCAAGGCCCGGAGTGTCAGTGCAGTGGAAGAAGAACAAGCTGTCACTGAGAGCCAGCAGAAAGTATGACATAAAACAAGATGGCTGCCTCCTTCATCTGCACATCAGGGATCTCAAACCTGAGGACAGTGGCAGCTACTCTTGTCAAGCAGAAAGTGCAGAGACCAATGCAAATTTGACTGTGAAAGGTGAGTGTATTTGGAGGTGAACAATCTTATGTTTGCCCCCGGGAATTTAACCAAACAACATGAGTCAATGTACTTAAAATGTGTTGGAAATTTCTTGAATGTATCAAAGTTTTGCAGTTGCAATATCTAAATCGTGAGGTGGTTGAAAGTCCTGATAGTTGCAATTTTACCTGATACATTTTCCGCTATCTATTAGATGTAAGGTATTTTTTGTTTCCACTGATTAGAATTTTCTTTGTTTCCTTTCAAATCCATTGTTGTAGAGCTTAAACCATTCTTCAGCAAAGAAATGCAAAGTGTTGAAGTTGAGGAAGGAGGCACAGCCACTCTGCGCTGTGAGCTGTCAAAGCCTGGAGTGTCAGTACAGTGGAAGAAGAACACGCTGCCACTGAGAGCCGGCAGAAAATATGAAATAAAGCAAGATGGCTGCCTGCTGCAGCTCCACATCAGGGATCTCAAACTTGAGGACAGCGGTAGCTACACATGTCAAGCAGGAAGTGTTGAAACCACTGCAGCTGTGACAGTGAAGGGTTTGTACATTTGACTGTAATTAATTTGATTTAACCACACATTAAATTTGAATAGCTGATGATTTTCTAATGTTTTTTTGTGTGTACTGATCTGCTACTTTTTAATCCAAGTCAATTTAATCCCATTTAAATAGGTTTCATGCATTTTCTAGCCCATACCTATTTGCTATTTACTCCTACCACTCCTCAAATAAAGAGCTTTCTGTACCTGTTTCACCCATTAAGTAAATGCATTTTACTTTGAATGACCCTCTATCATTCACAGAGCTCCCTCCATTCTTCAAAAAAGAATTGCAGAATGTGAAGGCTGAGGAGGGAGATACTGTCTCTCTGTGCTGTGAACTGTCCAAACCTGGAGTGTCAGTGCAGTGGAAGAAGAACAAGCTGCCACTGAGAGCCAGTGGGAAGTATGAGATGAAGCAAGATGGCTGCCTCCTTCAGCTTCACATCAAGGATCCCAAACCTGAGGACAGTGGCAGCTACTCATGTCAAGCAGGAAGTGCAGAGACCACTGCAACTGTGACCGTTAAAGGTGTGTGCATTTTGATACCTAACTTAAAAAAGTTTCAGGAAATAACAGGAAGTACTTATGTTATTTTTCTGTCTAAGAAATTATTTTCATTCTCTTGTCTAGCAATAGAACCAACGCCACCAAAGGGAGAGCCTCCCACGACCCTTCCTCGGACAAAGGGCAGCATTTCCAAACAAGCTGCTACTCCAGAGAACGAGAAACCTGTTCCTCCAGAGCCTAAAAAGAGAGCTCACAGGAAAGCATCTATTATCAGCTTAGAAAAGGATGTAGAGCCACTGTTTGACCTGAAACAGTCTATAGTGAGGGACAACAATGAAGACCAAAAGGCCATCCAACCTGAGAAATCTGTGAAGAGAGATGATGATGATGTTGCTCAGAATGTAAGGCAACTGGAAAGGCATGAGGAGAAAGACAGTGAGGTGGTCAAGAAAGTTGATAATGCATTGACTCTGCTTGAGAAGAATGATGTGAATGACAGGGAGGTGGAAGAGCCACCGAGGTCAATAGAAATGTAGAAAGAAGTTTTCATGGAGACAAGACAACCAGGAAGGAACGAGGAGAAATTAGTCCAGATGGATCGTAATATAAGTCAGACAGAGAGAGTTCTCAGAGACAGTGTGTTTGAACAAAACAAACAACCACTAATAAGTCTGGAAAAGGAAAATGATGTTGAACAGAGGTCAAAACAATCAGGAAAGCCTTCAGACAAAACAAGGAAGGAAGAGAGGAAGGAAAGTCTTCCAGGAACAGGCCTGTTGAAGATCAGTAAGGATGAAAAACCTGTGAAACCACCAGAAAAGTTTGTGAAAGAAACAACAGGAGGACAAGAGAAGAAGTCTACAGTAAATGAGGCCGAAGCAGACGAAAGACAAGTGGAACCTTTTAAACCACCAGTAAGATCTAAAGGAAAGGTAACAGCAGGAAAGGAACCGGTTAAAAATGTTCCTAAGGAAACTGAGGAGATTGTTATTCAGTCATTAAAGCCTGTTATTAGTGATTCTGAAGAAGACCAAACGCAGAGACACCATGTGAAAATGCCCACAGAGGCAGAGAGAGATACAATGCCACTGAAACTAGAGAAAAAACACTCAGTAGAACAAGAAAAGACTTTAGAAAAAATGGCTGAATTTGCCCCTCCGAAACCACCTGTAAGGATAAAAAGCAAGGTGAAGGGGGGAATGGAAAAACAATGTTCAAGGGACACGGAGACGGATCAGGATGATCAACAGGTGATAAGAGCTGTGATAAAAACAACAGAAGATCAGCCTGTAGTGTCTTTGAAAAAAGAGGTTGAAGAGCAACCAAGATTTGAGAGAAAACACTCAGTAACAACAGAAACTGAGAGAGTGGAGAAATTTAAGCCTCTGAACGTTGCAGAGAAGGATGCAAATGTCAAACAGCCAATCAAACAACCAGTGAAACCAATGAGGAAAGAACCTGAATTGGATCAGGAAATGAAAGTGGTGGTTGAGCCAATGAGAAGGGAAGAGGAGCAACAAACAATAAAGATGACGCAGGACATTCCTCTCCTTTACATTTCTGAAGACGAAACTTTCCTAGAGGCTTTAACTGAGATACCAGCAACAGACAGCAATGTCCAGCAGCCCCCTGGCTCCTTAGCTGGAGGTTCAACCCAACCTTGTAGTCCTCCTGCAAATAATGTATCCCAGAGTGCACAACCACCAAATGATGCTACACCAGAGATCGACTTCAGCATTGAGGATGAACCACAACTTCAAGAAGCTGCGATCAAGATCCAGGCTGCTTTCAAAGGCTACAAAACCCGCAAGGACATGCGACCCGTCTTTAAGGAGGCGTTTAAGAACCAGAGTGTTGATCTTCATGGTACACTCACTCTCATGTGCATCGTAGAGGGGAAACCCAGCACAGTGCGCTGGCTGAAAAACGGCCAACAAATCTCCAGTGACCATCGATGCCGTGTTGAGACTAAAGAGACTGGCGAATGCACACTAGTGATCAAAAACCTGACCACAAATGACAGTGGAATCTATACATGTGAAGTGGTGAATAAGTTTGGTGTGAGCTCCTACAATGGGAACATAACAGTGGTGCAGCCTCAGAAACCTGCTCCGGCGGTTCAGAAGCCTGTGCATCCACCTCTCGCAGCCATAACTCCTCTGCAACTCGCCCCCCAAAAGCCTGAGGACCAGGCCAAGACACAGACTCCGGATCTGCCTCAAACCCAGGTACCCACATCAGCTGCAGAGACTACAAGCTACGTGGAGAGTGTGAGTGTCTCTCTGTGGGAGGCTTACAACCTGACGGAGCAGCAGGACACTCAGATGAGCCTACAAGAGCGGAGAAGATCCTCACTCATTGCTGCCAGCTCTAGTGAGTAAAGTGTTTATTCTGTGCCTACAATGCAAAAAATATGGATTTTTTTCCCCTTTTTTTTGACCATGTATTTACAATATATATGAAATATGATTTCCTACTTTCTACAGTGTCTAGTCCCTCTGATTATGACACAGCTCCAGATATTATGGAACCTGTTGAGACTATTCAGGCTACACCCAGGTTAGAGAAAAGATTGTCCTTCTTTTTAGTTTTCATATCTCTTTTTTAATTGCTAATCTTTAATATTATACTCAGAAAGATTCTCATAATATATATATATATAAATACTGTTACAGAGAAGTGACCAAAGAAGTGGAACAAGTGCCTCCAGATGATGACTTAGAACAGGTGGCTCCTCCACAACCTCCTATGAAACTATTGAAGGTCAAAGGTCGGCAAAGTTGATTTTTTTTCGTAGCTGTTTTGTTGTTTTATTACTTCATATTTGATTTCTTTTGGGTATATTTCAGCTTATTTTTTCTTTTATTTGTAGGAGCTCATGAAGGCAGACTGAGGACACCGTCTCCTAAACACCATCGTGCTCACACACCTTTGACCAGCACTGTTTCTGGATCAGAGTCGGAGGGAGAAGAGGATAGACGAGAGGTGCTCCTTTCATATTTTGCTCCTTTTTGGATGTATGCAGTTTGTTAACAGACATCTGTTGTGCCTGCAAAACATCTGTGCATTTATTTGGTAAATAGTGTAATTCAGTAACATTTGATTGTTTAAACTCTAAATTTTGTTTGTTTTTTTCTCACCTCAGACATTTGAAATGTATGTGGCTCGAGCTGATTGCAGTCCAAACAGTGAAAACAAGGATAGTTTAGTTCTTAAAGAGGGCCAGTTTGTCGAGGTCCTGGATTCGGTTCACCCTGACAGGTGGCTGGTGAGGACCAAACCCACCAAAACCAACCCAGCTCGACAGGGATGGGTGTGTCCAGCCTACCTGGAGAAGAAGAGGAAGGTGGGCTGTTTGAATTCATGTGTCATCTTCGACATTAGTGTGTTTTATATTCTGAAACATTAAACACATGCCGTAAGTTTGAAATGCTGTGTTGTCATGTGTGACATTAACCTGATCAAGTAATGAGCAATGAAAAAGATTTAAAATAATCAATACATGATGATCTTTACAATAGGAGACCTTCCCACAGTTGAGAGCGCCCCAGGAGGATCTTGATGGAATTGGGTCTACAGGAGAGGAATACAGGAGAGCTCTGAGGTCTGTCAGGTTAAATAAACTAATTATTATAAAAAACTGTTATTTTTAGTTTGGATCATTATATTTATTCTAAATTTAGATTTTTCATTTTCGTAATTTCTACAATTGTTTGTTTTTGCACATATTCTTTACAGCATCATCATAGCTTGTCTTTTGAGATAATGGAAAATTAATTTGTTCTTATAGAAAAGTGAACTGTTTTATCATTTTTCTCTCTCCTTTAAATCTGCTTTTAGCCAACTGATCCAAGGCCTGATTGATGGGGAAGAGGAGTTTGTGAAGGAGATGAAGATGTTCACTTCTCACCAGCTTAACTATTTGGACTCCAGTCGCCACCTCCCCATTAACATCCTCAACCAGAAGGAAATCATTTTCAGGAATATCAAAGAGATTGTGCTTCTGCATGAGCGGTAATACACACATGCACACAAGAAATGTTTACTGATAAGATAGGTTAATACAACATGCATATAAATATTGAATAATTTGTATTCTCAGGTCCCTTCTTCCTGGTCTGAGAGAGTGTGCCACAGACGACGATGTGGCCATGTATCTGATTAAGCACACTGAGGACTTTGAGAAGTATCTTCACTACATGGTGGGACAAGCACAGGCAGAGGCCTGCGTCACAGACAAGGCCACACAGCAGTATTTCAAAGTACTCACAAAAACACAAACATCTTACAAACTAAGCTGCTGAATAGTAACATTATTAAACTGATCTAATGCGCTTTATTTCTTTACTACGTTGCTCTTTGCACTTCAGGAATTACCAGAACCTGGCAGACCAGAGGCTCCTGCCATGGATGTCCTGACCTTCCTCCAGCAACCAGTGGAGAGGATTCAAACCTACCAGGCTCTGCTGAAGGTCAGCATACAGTCCTCAATTACAAAGGAATACTGTAAATTTATGCTTTGAGGAACTTCTACTTGTTCTACTGTTACACACATTGTAGTTTCTCCTTAAAAGTGTGTCAGCTGAATGTCTCGGATGTCAATTAAAAATGTAATTGGCAGGAGTTAATCAAGAACAAAGCCAAAAGTGGTCAGAGCTGCTGTCTATTGGAGGATGCCTTCTCCATGGTGTCCTGTCTACCTTGGAGGTCTGACAACCTGCACCAGGTGTCTCTCATTGAGAACTACCCCGCTCCTCTAACCGCTCTGGGCGAGCCTGTGCGACAGGTAACTAAACATGACTGACATGTCAATATATCCAGGTTAGATTCTGTCACATATATGAACACAAAACCTGATATAGAAGCATATCTATATCAAAGCATATATGAAACAGTTTTAGTTTAGCTAAGCACCAAAAAATTAAATACTTAGTCTTCATAGCAGTGTGTAAGAGCCTCTCACATGTCAACAGCATGCCGCATTAAAGTAACTAATACCTTTGTTAAATAGTACATTCAGTAGTATGTTCAGCCTTAAACTCAGTAAACTAAATTCAGTCACATTTGAACATCATACTCGTTCTCACTTGCCTTCTTCCTGTCAGGGAGTCTTCACGGTGTGGGAGGAAACTCCAGAAACTAAAACGACCTCTAGAGGGCATCAGAGACAAGTGTTTCTCTTCAAGGAATGTATTATACTGTGTAAACTGAAAAGAGACACCAGTATGAACAGTGACACCTTCACCTTCAAGAACAAAATGAAGGTAATTTCTATTTTCATACTTCTCCAATTATTCAAATGATGCAATGCAAAGAATAATGTAATAATGCATTTGACCACATGTGATGACAGCGTGGTCAAATGAACTGACCCTTGATATCATTTTCCCACTCACTTGTCTTTTTTATTTTCACTTTTTTTAACCTACCCAGCTGAATGATGTGGAAATAAAGGAGATTGTGGGTGGAGATGAAAAGTCTTGGGGGTTGTGGCATGAGCACAGGGGCTCACTGAGGAAGTACACACTGCAGGGACGCACCTCCCTGGTTAAACTCTCCTGGCTCAAGGACCTGAAGGAGCTACAACAGCGCTCCAGCCTGCAAACCAACAGTAAGTGCTTCTGTAGGAGGGAAAGTAAATTTTGACCATCTTTATTTTATTTATATGTTCTATCTTTCTTACTCTAAAACAGCACCTTAACAATTATATTGACTTTTGATATTCTAAACCCTTTAGCTGTTGCACAGGAGGACTAAAGGTTTTCAAGTCTCTCGTCCCGTGTTTTTCTTACACTTGTTGAGGGTCTATCCTCTTTTACAGGGTTGATATCACTGATATTTTTCATTAAATACATGGTGATTTCTATGTTTGTGTCAATCAACAGGTCCACCAGTGTTCGAGTTGCTGTTGTCTGACTGCACCACAAAGATAGGACAGACAATCAAACTGACGTGTAAAGTCACAGGATCACCAAAACCAGTCATCAGCTGGCTAAAAGGTCAGAAATATCTTATTAAAATATGTATATACCGGACATACTGTACAATAGTGTAACCAGGTGTTGCCAGAAAGCAAACAAATAAAAATGCATTGTGTGGTTTCAGTGTTGTCACTGTAAAAATCTGGTGTCTACCCCTTTAGATGGACTTCCTTTAGAGGACGACCCCCGTCACATCATCACAGCAGACCGGTCAGGAACCTGCAGTCTCATCCTGGACAGCCTCACTGCACAGGACAGCGGACAGTATGCATGCTACGCTAACAGCTTCATGGGCAGTGCTGGTACCCTGGCTAAGGTGGTGGTGCAGGGTGAGTCTATGGATGCACTGATTCACTTGAGTGTTGTTAGCGGTAGATGTGTGTCTGTGTTTCTCTGTTAATGTTGATGAATGAAACTGAATTGTCACAGAATAACACAGAGCAGCTATAATATTGGTATTATTACTGTACCTCATCATATTAGTACTCTTATACTACAACTACAGTAACAATTGCTACTACTACTACTTATACTTATAGCAATGGTGTGAACTTATATTTACACCATTGCTATTGTTTCTACTAAGAGGACTGCTAATACTGTGCAGCTACCAATACCCACTAGTAGCAACTAGTTTTATCACTATACTATCACTGGGATTACAGCTGTCATGTTTATTACTTTAGTCATTACTTTAACTACTACTGCTGCTGCTCCTGCTGTTTCTAACTACTACAGTTTCTTTTACCAACTACTATTGATACCATGATAAATATTTGCATTGTAGTTACTTTCGTCACTGTCAGTATTGGCTCTACTGTGACAACTGCTGTTACATTCACCATTGTGACTGCTACTTCTATTAGATCTGCTACCAGTATTTTTACTGGTTTAACTCCTGATATGACTACTACTACTCCTAATTACTATTAAAATTACTGCTGCTGTCAGTCTATTTCCGATCATAAGGCCACAGATGGTATGTTGATATATTTGCTCTTCTCTCTAGCTCCACCCAGATTTGTGAGTCGGCTGGAGAGTGCTTGTCTGATAGAGGGAGAAGATATCCAGTTTACCTGCTCCACACTCACTGTTCCCTTACCACGAATCAGGTACAGCGACACAAATGTATTGACAATAGTTGCTATATGTTGTTTAGTCATTCTGTGAGTCAAACACATATTTCTGTGTGTTTGGCAGGTGGCTTAAAGATGGCAGAGAGTTGACTGACCAGCAGAAATACTCCGTCCTGAATGATGCTCGGAGTGGGATCCTGTGCCTGACGGTCAGGAGTGCAACAGAGGCAGATATTGGACAGTATGAGTGTGAGGTATAAAACCATATCCATAAAGTCTACAATGGATTAGCTGAGCATTACTCTTATGAGTGATCTTCCTTAAAGATATAGTGTGTCAGTGTTTTTTTTTCTCATTGTTTTTAGCTCTGGAACAAGTTTGGTTGCGTCAAGTGCAAGGCAGGGCTGTGCCCCGCTTACGTGCCGCCGATTGAGATAGAGGAAGACCAACCACAGGACTTACCTCCTAAAGGTAGGACAGCCAGAGTCGCTGAAGGTAAATATTCTCCACACAGGATTGAAAGGGTTTTCATGTGGACACTCCACATGCTCACTAGTCCAGCTGTGAATGAGAAGGGATGGAGCACATGCCATTGTCCAGTTTCACTCCAGTTCACCTCCAACTGATCCTGTCAACCTATCTGCATCACATCATGTGACATCTCTTCACAACAAACTGCAACAATTCCATTCATCCATTCTATTCAGGGGATGCCATTTGGAGATTTCACTCACTTTTTTCCTTTTTTTCCATTTCACACACACTCACATCATAAGTAGTTCCAACTACCATTCCAGTTGTCACCGGATCCAAAAGGATTATGGCACTGAGTGCAGTCTATTCAAGAATGTCACAAAGAAACCCATCTGCACAGTAAATATGCATTCACAACTACTAACTGTATTATATGGTTGTATGCATGAGCTTACAGCAAACCTACAACACCATGTGTTTGTTCTTTTTGTCTTTTTTCCAATTCTAATTTAGCCATTTAAGTTCAATGATTATTCAGTTACTGGACTTAAAAGGCAGCATGTGGTGGCTCATGCATGCTTCATAAGTGTGACCCATCGACATCTCTGCTGAACACAGGTGACAGTGTATGCCCCACATTGCTACAATGACCATATCCTCATTAAATCCACACCTAAATATAAACCATCACTGATCCCACACAGTGCCTGTGTATAACCAAGTGTCACCTTTGGTACTGAATGTGTTTTATCACTCACTTCATCTGTTAATATGACTAGTGATAAGTCCCAAGCACTTTCTCTCCTGTATGTCATTAACATCTTGAGAGTGACTCAATCATGTGTGAAAACAGCTCTTGATTTTAATTCCTAACTTTAACAGCCTCCTACTGTCATAATCCTTCAGGATCTAGCGGCTGCCATTCAACATTGACACCATACTGCACCTTTCAGCATCCTCATCCATGAAAAGACACTGATACATTTGTTGTATGGACTGTTTTTGTGTTTTCATCATGTTTTCACTTTCCGCAGAGGACAGGAGTTGGAACAGACTAGATATTTTTCTCCATTAAACTTACATTAGGATGCAGAAGTCAGCCAAACCTCAAGGTGCCATAAACTAACAGCAGTAATTCAAATACAAAGATGGCAAGAAATCCTTCTACTTTCCTGTTTTATGTAGTGATTTTCCAGCTGTACTATTGTCTATGTATTTATAATTTTCAATTCTATTATAGGAAGTGCAAGGTTAGAAGTAGAAGAATAATAGAGAAGAATAGAAAATTTAGGGTGTTAATGAACATCCACTGTATGTTGGACATACAATATTTTTCATATGGACTATAATATTGACTTAGCCCACATGTAAATGTATTGTATGCATATCACCATGTTTTTCCCTTCCATTGTCTGTAACCAGCATCTTTTTCCATCTTCCCTTTATCCATCCACGAGCAGGAAATTCCTCACATGGACCGTTCCATGTAAGTCATCATTGTCATGATAACAAATAACCGCTCAACATTACCCTTTCTCCTCTTGCCAACGCATGCCCAGCTAACTCTTCACTCCTATGAACACGAGATGGTCATGTGCTGGGCAGGTGCTCTCTTTACCCCCCATGCAGGAGTGGGCATGCGCCCATGTCCTGTTCATGTGTTTGGTTAGTGGGGTTAAACCCTCAAGTACCGAGGTAAGAAATGCATTATTACTGCACAAGGTACGTAAGGTAATGTACTTTTTCACTTCTCTTTATTCAGTAATACAGTATAGTTACAGTACTGTCGAGGCAACTTAAAAATAAATAAAAAATATATTTAAAAAAATATTTGACAAGTCTCTCTCGTAAATTTCTGCTGATTGGCTTTGTGGTTTTTCTAGATGCAGACTCAGAGGGCTGGTCCACTGCCTTTGTGAAGAAATGGCTACAGACTGATTTCAGCCCCACCTCTATTGCTAAGATGCTCTTCCCTCCAGAAAGCCCTGAACAGTAAGTTTAGTGCCACAATCACCAGGCAGTAAAAGAGCAAAAATCTAGTGGTATTTAATAATTACATTTTTCTTTTATTTTATCTTTGCTTCCAGAGCTGAATGCGGCACAGAAGAGGCTGTTCCTGCTTTGACATCCATGGATGAGGTGCAGCAGCAGCCTCTGTATTATCTGGAGGAGGAAGAGGAGGAGACCTACATCTCAGAGTCAATACAGGAAATTACTGATGGTATTATTGTCTCTTAAACCTAAGAGTATGACCTCTATCAAACATTATTTGATTTCTGATGGATTTAATTTTTTGTTAAGCTCCTCCCGCCATCCAAGTACCCACTGAGGATCTGTGTGTGGAACCCGGTCAGCCAGCTACATTTACTGCCATCATCACAGGAAGACCCACGCCTCAGATACAGTGGTATAAGGTAGGAGCACAAGAGCACTGCAGAACAATAGTTGCCTCCTGAAGAGTTGTTCACCAGAAGATCTTGTTTGAAAGTACTGTCATATCTTTCTAATCTTTTTCATTTTCCTCTCCAGTTTGTGTTTTTTTTTTGGCTTCTAAAATACTGATAGTTTTTGGCCAAACAGCCTCAGCTGACAGGCTGAATATGAAGGATTTCTAGCAATTAAGCACAAGACAAAAATTTGACCTGAATTTGTCATTTTTATCTGTTTCTTCTGTGATTGGAGGATGAAGAGGAACTTACAGCCAATGAGAATGTGGAGATAGTACAGCATGGTGCACGCTGCTCAGTCAGGATTGTGTGCCCCGAAGGTGAGGACAGCGGCATTTACACCTGCTTCGCCTACAATGACTCTGGCCACGCCTCTTGCCAGGCACAGCTGACGGTGGAGGAAGGTGAGAAATGCTTTGTTTTATTATTATTTTAGTTCGATAGACACTAATTAATTAAATAAATCTAAGTACAAACCTTACCGATTGTTAATGGGCACTGTAGTTCTGGTGTGAAGCATGGCACAAAATAATGTTGTAAGGAATATAATGTGGTTGATGTTGTACTAATTGGTTCAGCTGTTTCACTCACAGGTTTTCTTTTCTCTGCAGGTCCACTGGAGCGTCAGGAGAGAGAGGTGGAGCTGGGGAAGAGACGGAAGTTATTCTCTGTCTATGATGTGCACGAAGAAATGGGAAGGTGACTCTTTACTTTGAATCTGTGCAGTCCAACCTTCCCACGAGTTGTGTTTAGATTTGATATGATCAACATGGTGGCTCTGTGTTTTAGGGGAACCTTCGGGGTGGTGAAGCGTGTAGTCCACAGACGAACAGGTGAAGTGTTTGCTGCCAAGTTTCTGCCTCTGCGGAGCAGCACTCGGACCAGGGCCTTCCAGGAGAGAGACTTGCTGTCCCGTCTGGCTCACCCCAGAGTGGCCTGTCTACTGGACTTCTTCTGCACCAGACGCACTCTGGTGCTGATCACAGAAATGTATCCTCCCTGTTAATTCTTACAATGTGATCACTCCTTTTTTCTCACAGTGAAATCCACTAGTTTTGAATTTTGTTTCTTCTCAGTTAAAAGTTCTTTAACACGGTTTATAGGTGCTGTTCTCATGGACTTCTGGACCATTTATTACTGAAAGGATCAGTCTATGAGAGAGAGGTTCGAGCTTATCCTCTACAAAATAATATTTCCTTGCAAATATTATGTATATCCCTTGGGCTTACGTTGTATGTTTTATTTCAGGTGAAGTCATACATGCAGCAGATCCTTGAAGGAGTTGGCCACATGCACAGCATGAACATTTTGCATCTGGACATTAAAGTGAGATTTCCAGTCCAGTCCACATTTCATGTTTGACAGTGTGATTATACTTTTTGCAGTGTTCACCTCCTTCTTTTATTTATGTTCCCTTCAGCCCGAAAACATCCTCATGGTGTATCCGCCCAGAGATGAGATCAAGATTTGTGACTTTGGCTTCTCCCAAGAAATAGACACATCCAGACACCAGTACAGCATGATTGGTACACCGGAGTTTGTTGCCCCAGAGATTGTTCACTTGGAGCCAGTCACAGCGGCCACTGATATTTGGTGAGTTTAAGTTCCAGCTTACTGAGACTTTGTGTGTTTTTATTGTGCAGTTATTCTTTTAATGTACAATACATTGTCAGATGCTTTAGATTTGCCCCTCAAGTTTTATAAAAAGGTCTAAATTATTATTATTTTTTATTTAAACAAACCATCTAATATTGTGAAACAGAAAAATTACACTAATATCTCTTATTTATTTTTTCTTTCAGGTCTGTGGGTGTTGTAGCGTACATATGGTATGTGTGACTGCACTTTTAATATATGTATCATCAGTATATAGTGTATCAAAAAGTTATTCTTCTGACTCCTAAATTTCTGTTGACTGTTTACGTCACGCTTTATCTTTATCCTCGCAGTCTAGTGTGCCGATGCCCTTTTGTGGGTGAGACGGACCGTGCTACACTCCTGAGGGTGGGGGAGGGGACCCTGAACTGGGATGCCCCTGATGTCATGTACAGAAGCCCAGAGGCTCAGAACTTTCTCCGCCTGCTCCTTCAGCCGGATCCAGAGTAGGAAACATGTTTTTTTTTGTGTGTTGCAGCATCAATCAAGTAATCCTCACGGTTGCAAAGATGCTTTCTAAACTTTGTGCAAATGCAACTAGACGAATTATTAAATTATTCATTCATTATTCATTGTGCTAGCACCCCTCACGCTACAGACAGTCACGTAATTCAGTGCTGATATAAATATATTGCAATACATCAAGACAACATTATTAGGAGCAGTCACACTTGAAACACAGCACACCTCTGACCCCTCGTTATTTTTGTCCACCCAGGAAGCGACCATCAGCCTTTGAGTGCTTGAGCCATGAGTGGTTCCAGGTGAGAAGAAATACAACACTGCATCTGTTTTAATCTTTCAAACTGTCACATTATGCGTATTAACATGCAAATCTTTGTAACTGTGTTCAGGACGAACATGCAGGAGAAGATACTGATGAAATCAACACAAAGAGTTTAAAAGTCTTCATCTCTAAAAGGAAATGGCAGGTGAGTTACCTCTCTTGTCGTGTATCATTCAAAAAACCACCACAAAGAAGAACTTCATCGTTGATCTTGAAGGTTAATATGATTGGAGTCACGGTAGAACATTTAATAAGAAGAAAATGTCTTCATCGGTATCTTTCCCATCTCTCTTTCCAGCGTTCTTTGACTTGCATTGGGTCTGTTCTCACATTGAGGCCCATCCCTGAGCTGCTTGATGCTCCTCTGAGGGACACCACGGTGACGGTTCCTCGGGAGCCCCAGGAGCACAGCAGCACCTCTCTAAGCAGTGGCTCATCATCTGAGTATGATGAAGCTGACTCTTGGGACTTCTTCCAGCACTGCAGCCAGACTGATGAGGAGGAAGAAACAGAGGAGGACTATGATCCTTTAATGGAGAGAGCACGGATTCCTGAGCCTTTTGCCAAACTCCATCTGGAGGAGGAGGAGGAAGTGACATTAGGGGAGGAAGAGGATGTGGAGATGGTAGGAAGGAGGAGTGTACTAGAGCGGAGTATAAGCAGGCAGTCTGTTGCGTCATCAGATGTGTCGTGCCAACAGACACCTCAGAGGGAGCGAAGGTTCAGCAAGGACAGCAGTCCGTCTCTGTACCTGTCTGACGGAGATGAAGGTTCAGGGAGTGATGGAGGTCGTATCCCTCGGGGCAGCGTCATTCGAAGCACCTTCTACAGCACCTCACATCAGCTTTCACCCATGTCTGCCAGACACATGACGTTACGGGACAAATTCCAGGCCAAAAAGCAGGAGAGAGGCCGCAAACCACTCCGGAGAAGCTTTTCAGGACGCCTCAATGAGCCTCTTATTGAATACGTGGAGGATGAGACGGAGACCACTCGAGGCCAGAGACGAGCGTCCATCCAGCCCACAATGCAGAAGTCTTGTTCGTTTGACAGCGGTGTTGGCCTCGCTCACGCCAATGTACCTCCTCACAGGAGGAGCAGGTCTCTTGATGAGTATTCTCGTCGGTCTCCCAGTTCACCTAAACGCACAAGGTCAGGTGAAGAAGAAGGCTCTCAAAGTCTGAAGGAAGATTTCACAGACGATGAAGTAGTAGGGAGAAAGATGTTGGCCATCCCAAGCCCTCAGAGACCTGCAAGAAGAAGAGGTTCGGTTGCTCCAATACAAGCAACACACACACTGGGTGGATCATCTCTTCCCTCAACTCGCCTAGATGGAGACAGAAGAGGTAGAACGAGCCAAAGGCAGGATCGGGATCAGGAGCAGGCAGAGGGCGACACCTTCGCCGGCTCCCAGGGATCTCTGGCTGAGTCATTTATTTTGGAGCATGGCGGCTCTGAGTCTTCAAGTAGACTCGGCTCCTATGAGGAGCTGAGTCGTGGTCATCTCAGAGGAGCATACAGATCAGGAGAGAGTGATGGGTATGATGATCAGGGGGAGCCTCTAATTTCACCATCCCCCTGCTCATTCCAAGAAGTTAAACCTAAAAGCTCGTTTCCCCAGCCACCGCCGCGTAACCGCACACGCTCCAACCCCAACTTATCTCTAAACAGCAGAGGTCAGCTGGGAACCCCGCTGACAGCGAGCCCTAGTCCCAGCCTCTCTTCTCTCCAGTCCCCTGAGAGGCCACCTAGGGCCAGGGACAAGAAGGAGGGCCATGGCCTCCAGAGGCATGCATCTGCTCCGGCCCTTGAAGCAAGACTACCTACAGGAAGATCACCCAAGCTGGGATTGTTTAAGATCTTCCGCAGGCAGTCCTGGACTGGTCATTCATACTCCCACCTGGAGGACGCAGAGTTGGGACCCACACTAGGAGAGATCATGAAGCCAGATACTCCCACCATGTCTCTGAGGAAGAAGATGAGGGCTTCAGCTTCCAGTCTGACCAAGCTGTTCTCCAGGTCCTCTAGTAAGGAGGATGTGAGTAAAGGAGGTAAGCTAGTTCCAGTTTTTAAAAAATTCGGTCAAATAGCATCCATACTAAGAATCAAAAAACCGCGAGTTTATTTCTTAGTGATGTCTTCACTACACATTTAACAGTCATTTTATCCAGTCTAATGTTTTCACCTTTTGGTGTTGTTTGTCTCTCCAAAACAGGGCCAATAGTGAAAGGATCAGTTCCCATCCCACCTGAAAGGGAGCATAGAAAAGGTGTTGACAGTCCAAAAAAGAGGGGCTCAAAACTCTTATCTTCTTTTAAAATACCTGCATTCAAAAAGACAAAAGGTAGTGAAGGGGCTAAACTGCAGGGATCATGTGATTCTAGTCCAGAATCCTGCTAGCATCATTCGCTGGAAGCCTGATTGTTCTGCTCCATTTTTTTCAGATCTGCCGGTGCGCCCAAACAAGGCTGAAGTGCTCCAGCTAGATGGAGGTGGAGTCCTGCTGGTTTGGAAACCAGTCCACTGTGGTGACCCTGTCACCTACTGTGTGCAGTACTGTACAGATGGTGGGTTCACAAAGAAAGTTCACCAGTTATTGGTTACGCTTTGTTAAATCTGATTCTCCTAATGATCTCCAATATATCTCTGTTGCTTGAATCTACAGCATGAGCATTACTTTTACACGAGCAAAACTTGCATGTTGTTTGCCTCCTCAGGTGGGGAATGGACAGTCCTGTCAGAGGAGGTGACAGATAGCTGCTATGTAGTGAAGGATTTACCCAGAGGAGCTTCATATGTGTTCAGGGTGGGCTGTGTCACCAAGGCGGGAGCAGGACCTTTCAGTGATGCCTCAGCACCTGTCGTCATGGCTACACATCCTGAAGGCAAGAAAAATACTCTCAGACATACTCTCTGATGTGTGCACTTGCAGTTTCCTATTTGAGTCCAGGCTTGTAAATGTAGCAGCAGTTTGTCTCACTATTAGTTAGTTAGTTTGTTTTTGGTTTTTTGATGTTCAGATTTAAAGCAGTGAGGAGAAAAATTAACTGCAATGTACAGTCAGCTGCGACATGAAGGGTTTGAGCTGTTTTCACCTGCATTTACTCTGTTTTACAGAGACTCACATTCCTCTCATCCAGACTACATCACTTGGGTCAAAGGTCACTGGACCACAAGGAGAGACAACACAGAGAAAATACAGTTTCCTCTCTGAGATCAACAGGTGGAATTTAAGAAATAACTTACAAATAGAAGCTGCAGCTTTTTGGTATCACAGTCTGTAACTTCTCTTTTCTTCATAATAGTCAAGAGTTTATATATATATTTTCTCCGTTGTAACTGTAATTTACTGTAATTTTTTTTTACATAAAAATTTCAGGTTTATCTTGTCTAATATTTATGAATTTAACCTAATATTTTGTGCCTTTTTATGTAAAATGATTCAAGTATTTCTAACATACTTAAACTTTAGGATGAGGAGCACATTCTCTGAGGAAGAAAAAAACTTCAGTAGCATTTAGACTATTTTCTGTTCTTTACCTGCGTATTCAGTGTCATAGGGGACAGGAACCAAACCTGCTTGGATTAAGAAAAGAATAGTCATTCTTGTTCCTCTTACATTCTCTTAGACATCAATAAACGACGGCCTTTCTCTGTATCTCTTTATCTTCTCTCTCTCTCAGGGGTCGTTTCAGTGTAATTAACCTGTGCAGAGATGTTGAGACAAGCCAAGTGTTTGCTGCCAAGATCACCCCTTACCAGGCGGAACAGAGACAGCTGGTGCTGAGGGAATACCAGCTGCTGAAACGGCTTCATCACCCCCATCTGGTGCAGCTGCACAGCGCCTACATCATCCCCTGCTACCTGGTGTTAGTGGAGGAGCTCTGTCCTGGCAAGGAGCTGCTCTACAGTCTGGCAGCAAGGTAAAAATAAGGCTTAAGAAACACAGAAAACAAATTGTTTGTGTATGGACTTAAACACAGGCTGTATTTAAAGAAAACTGTTAAATGTGTTCACAATACCCTCACCTTTTATGCAATATGTCACCTTTTTTCCATGCTACGAGATGTCAGAGTGAGTAGGTGGATCTTTCTGTCAAACACCTAGTTGTAGATCAACATAGTTGGCCATCCTGCCAAATAATTTGCTTTGTATATTTATAGATTTATTGATAGATTTAAGAGGATGAGTTCCTTTCAGCCCCCGTCAGAGAGAAAACCAAGTTCCCATTAGAAATGCTGCTCTAGTTTGGGTCAACAAGCTAAATCATTCAAACCTGCTGCCATGCTACTGTTGCAGTGAAAGATTTAATGTAACTAGTTACACTTTATGATACAGCCTGCAACCATAGTGTAAAATCCTGACACTTAGGATAAAAGGTTGAGATATTATTTTGTCATATAAATGAGTAAATATACAGCACTGGTTCCTACTGATACTTAAATGCAGGGGATTATAAACTAATGAAAACAAAATTATGTGTATTATGTTACTTTTTTGCGAATGGATCCCTCATAATTTTGAAAAATTGGACCGGCACTGCTGGCCGACTGCCGGCAGAGCAGCAGAACTTCTTGGTAGAGAAAGACTGAGCTACACCGGTTTTGTTGGTTTGTTGACAGGGAGGCGTTGTTTTTAGAATAGTGAGAGATTTAATTTCTCAACACACAAAAGCGAATTGTCATACTCATTCGATTCTGACGAAAAAAGGTGTTTATGAGTTTGAACGCACTTAAACTCTGAAAGACTACATTTAATTAGGAGTGGGTTGGTGATGTGTGAGACACCGGTAAAGGTAGAAAAACATGTTAAAGGTAATACTTGGCAATTCTTTGTGGTTCACACTTAAGAGAACACATGCGTGCCTGTTCATATGGGCAACATAAGCTCAACCACAATCGGCCCACATGTGGCATGGACAGATCTGGCCACATGGCATGCCATCATATAAACAGTGCCATCATTGCCAGACCTGGCCCACATCCAGTTGACATACCACTTGCCATGTCAGCAGTGGGCCAGCAGTGCCGGCCTAACGCTAGATCTGGACCAGACCTGTCTGCTATGTGGGCAGTGTGTAAAAAGCAGATTTTGTACTTCTTTTGGCCATTTTGCAGCAGTCACTCACATACTGCATTGAGGCTTAACAAACTTGTCTGTCTGTGTTTGTGCCCTATCAGAGAGCTGTACGCAGAGTCTCACGTCGCAGAGCTGCTGGTTCAGATTCTGAGTGCAGTCGATTACCTTCACAGCCGTCGGGTCATCCACCTGGACCTGAAGTCTGACAACATGCTGGTGGATGACGGTAACCATCTGAAGATAGTCGACCTGGGTTCGGCTCAGTCCTTCACACCCGGTCAGCCCCTCAACGTCGAGCACATCCAGGGCCTGTCGGAGAGCAAAGGTGCTGATGATATATTCCTTGTTTTACTTCAAAAGGAAAACTAGATTTTGATGCTTGCATTGTTGTCGATGATCCTAATACACTAAATCTTTGCCTGTCATGGCCTTCAACAGACTGCCGCGGCAAAGGTACAAATTCTTTAAGGGAGGACGGATTGCTGGATGGAAATAATTCAGCCTAACTTCATCCACCTCAGCTGATCCTAGCTTCTACATCCTAACAAATCCAAGTCCATTTTCTCATCATTTTTTTCCCCCCATTTCTTTCTGGTTTAGTCACAAATGAAGCATGTGAATGATAATGGCATTGCATGTAACAGCACCGCCCTTCAAGAACAATGTGCTGTGTTTGTCTGTTTTTTCAGTTTATATTGTCCTTCCTAAAGCTCCGGAAATCCTTGAGGGTCAGGGTGTCGGACCTGAGACGGACATTTGGGCTATTGGAGTCCTGTCGTTCATCATGTAAGTAAAGAGACACAGTTTAAAAAGCTGCAAAGAGGTTTTTGTTTTAGGAGAGTAAACGATCATGCTCCCCTGGATTAAAATCTTTAGAAAAAGATTTCTTACTGGATACATGTGGCGCTGTCATCCAATTGAATCACCCAAGTTTTATTTTGAAGTTTTAGTTTTTGAAGTTTTTTACTATGTTGGCTAATTAGTTCAGTCCTTGAATCATCAAGTGTTCAAAATGCTATTGACTTAATATTCTGTAGTTTTGAGATGCTACATTATGAACTAATTTGTTTTTTTGTTTTTTTTTTTGTTGTTTCTTTACATTTTGGTTTTGTTTTTACTCACTAGGCTGAGTGCCGACAGCCCATTCAGCGCAGAGCTCGGATGGGAGCAAGACAGGAACATCAAGAAAGGGAAGATCCAGTTTGGACACTGTTACCCTGGTTTGTCAGAGGGAGCCTTGAACTTCATGAAGAGCAGCCTGAATAACAAATCCTGGTCAGTTCGTCTCTTCAAATGTTGTCTTAACATACATAAAACATAATAAGAACATTACAGAGGCCTTGAAAGGTAAGTGAATAATTATTCAGGTGATCAATTCTCTTTTCTAAATTCTTTTTTTGATGTGTTTTGCCAGGTGAAAAAGAAATTCTTCCAGGATAATTTTTTCTAAGTTCCTTTATTTGTAATTCATGAAAAACAATGAAAGGTAAATGATTTTGTAAAAAAATTATTTTTCTTTTATCTCTATCGTAGATGAAAAATAAAATAAAGAACTCAAATTTTGCCCTGGCAAAACTATTTTTTTCCCACTTTTTTTTAGTCATAAACACAATGAAGAAAACAATTCAAACCAGACTTAGAAAAATAATCACCAATTTATTTTTCTACTTGATTTTCAGGGTTTCAATAGAACGTACGTGCTTGTGATCAAGTCGTTATGTATCCTGTTAAAATCAAACTAAAGGCCGTTTGTGCTGAGAGTTCTGTTAGTAACATAAATGTATATATTTGTGTTTGTGTACATTTTATATGATGTGAATTTAGGGGGAGACCCACTGCAGCCGAGTGTCTCCAGAACTCCTGGCTACGTGGCCATCGAGCCCCATACAGAGGACGACACTCCAAAGTGTGTTTCTCCACCGACAAGCTCAAAGAGTACCTGAAGCAGAAGGAGGAGAAACGAGACCAGGTTTGCACAAAGCTGCAGGGTCCCTTCTTCCAGTGAGACGACACTGTCGGGACGTTTCATCTCAGCTGAATCTTTCCTGTGTGGCTTTTTTCTGGCCGACTGGAGCCAGGTCAGATCTCTAAAATCTTTTTTTGTGTCCTTTGATTTTGAAAATGTGATGCGTCTTAAAGAGTTTTCAAAGCGTTTCAGTGTGTAGCTATCAGGTAGTTTGTAGTTTGTACATGTGAGTGTATTGAATATTTTGTGCTTGGCTTATAAAGACACATATCAGGGACATATCAGGTTTAGCTGATGCAGATATTTGACCTTAAAGTGAAAAATGTTCTGTTCTATTCTTATTCATACGGAAAGCAAATATTTTTTGAGTGATATATTTTATTTAGAAATGTAAACAATATGCCCTGAACTTCAGTGTATACAGGTGTGATCAGATGCTTCTCAGTTTCTTAACTCTTAAATATTCTGAATTAATGAATAAAATATTAATTAAATGGCACAAAAGTCGTTCATCATTGTTCTCACATTGTTTATTCAGTCTCGGTGTATACAAACAAACAAACATGCAAATGAATTGAATGTAATACATGCAGTGATCTTAACTTGGATGCACAGACTTCCTTCATGTAATATTGTGATAATATGCAGCATGTGAGTAGTTATTAAATAATCATTCATATAAATCACAGACATTTTCATGATACACTTAACTTTTTATTTCTAGTAGTTGAATTCAACAGAACAAACAAATGAATATCGAATGAAATCTACTTATTTTCTGAACTAGTGTTTCGTGTGTTGTGTGTGTCTACTACAAACTGACTGGTGGTACTGGTGTGTAACTCCACACTTGTGGGCAGGCCAGTGTCAAACTACTTCATATAGCTAAAAAGATCAAATGTAGCACATAGTTTGGCAGTTGTACCTATTGTTTTTCGTTCATCTGGCAACTGAGCCGGCTGGCAGAAATGTATGGGTCATGATTTTCATACCTAGATTGTGACCTTTGACTTTACTAAGCCTAACATAAAGCCCCGCTGTCTTATTCAAGAACAAAAATCTTTCAGTTCATGGTCCTTCCTTTTCATCTGAGCATCATTGAGCGCGAAACCTCTGAAAATCTGGCTTAGCGGGTTAAAGTAAAACAAACTTCTGTGTGTTTGTGTGAGTCACAAATGTTGGTTTATCTGTCCAGCAGCAGAAAAACTGGGTTGCTGTTGCCGTCTTATGATTTGGCCTCCTGAACTTTTTTGATTTCCTGTAAAAGAGAGATAATAGATACTTTTACATTTCGTGCATTTCATATGATGGTTTTGTCAAAGAGCATCATGAATATAAAAGAGTCTATGCAACAATTTACCGAACCAACAAAGAGTTAGAAGGAGTTTCTCTGATTTTACTCACTTCATTGAGGATGTCTTTCAGCTCCTCATAGGCTCTCTCTAAGTCATCATTGATAATAACAACATCGAACACTCCGGGCTCCTTACCTGGAAAGAGAATTGAATACACTGTAGTGCTTGTCTCTAATTAAACATCATGTTCAAGCAGAACTGCAGAGAAACTTACTGAGCTCCATATCGATGCGTGCTGCCTCCAGGCGTTTCTGTAAACTCTCCTCTGTTTCTGTCTGCCTGTCCCTCAGACGTTTTTCCTAAGAATCAAAATGAAACAAGATGTTATCTTTGAAACAACGGCT
The DNA here is from genome assembly GCA_034780835.1 of Ctenochaetus striatus. Taxonomy (NCBI): domain Eukaryota; kingdom Metazoa; phylum Chordata; class Actinopteri; order Acanthuriformes; family Acanthuridae; genus Ctenochaetus; species Ctenochaetus striatus. The sequence continues at coordinate 14,644,123 of JAUZTA010000025.1, forward strand.
GCTCTTTTAACTAACAAAACACCAGTCATGTCTGCAAGTTTTAGTCATTCTTAATGTTTACATTTTTTAGTTTTCTTACGCCAGTTTGATCTGTATAACCTTATCCTGCTCCTAGTATTTAGGATTTTTTTGAAAGAGAAACTACTTTTGAATTTGTAAATAAATATCTAGGTATAAATAAATTTTAGTTAATGTCATAAGTTTGTCGCTATTTAACTGCTGTGCACAAGCAAGAACAGAGCTTAATTAATCGACAAGTGCATTGAAGTACCACAAAATATTACCAGGATCTCCATGGAGGGGGGCTGGATGGAGATGTAGATGGGGTCCAGGTCAGTTTCTTTAATCCTCCTCACCCCCTGAATGTCCACATCTAAGATGCAGATTTGGTTCTTGGCACGCACATCTTCAATGGCAGCTTTACTGTAAAACCAATGCATTCTTACATTACAAACTTATATATAAAAAAAGAGGTTTTCTAGGCAACCAGGAGTGTGCTTTTAAACATACAGGCAACAAAACATCCAATCAGGTACTGAGGGTTTAATCATGCCACGTTGTGCTTCTAACACATAGTATCTTAGGTAAGAGGATCACTGCATTGATCTCAGCTGCTCAGACTCACACTGCAGTGAATGTGTGTGTTACCTTCAGAATAAGAGGAAGAGATTAAACTTGACACACAAGGCGCTGAGCTGCAGCGCCGCTCTTTTTGACGTAATGGGGTTAAAGCGCCATCTGTGACCACACTATTATATGTATATCCTCTTGATCCCTGCGACTAAGCCTGCTGGTATTGTCTTATGTAAGAAGGCTGTCTCAATTTATTTTAAATTAAGTTTGAGCAATAACAGTGATACAGATACTTTAACAGTTTGATGTTATTTTCGTTTATATTTACGAGCAAAAAAGCCTTTTAACTACTAAAAAGAACACTGAAACTAAACAGAAGAATCTCTTTTTGGGGGGGGCAGGTGAGAAGCTTCAAATTTTATTTAAAATTATTAATGAAGCTGGGAAAAAAGAATAAAACAAATACATAAAAAACATCAGAGACTATGCATCTTAATCGTAGACTTTTTTCTTTGGTTGCACTTGATCATGTTCTTATCAATATTGTGGCGTTGTATGCAGAGATGCAGATACTTACCTTGTCCCATACATGTTGCCAGAAAACTCAGCGTTTTCGATGAACTCTCCTTTGTCAATTCTCTCCTGCATGTCCTCTTTTGTTGTGAAGTGGTAATCTGCAAGATGCAACATAGACAATGAAACTAGCTCTGCAATGGAAGCTTGCACGATGCAAAAATAATGGTTAAAAAGACATGATGGAAACACACAATCTAGTAAGAGATGACCCCTTTTTCATTACAATGAACAGTGAACATCAGGGTGAAACAAATCCAGGTACAAAGGCTAGCCTTGTAATAGTCAGATGGAAGTGTGTGTTTTAAGGTATGGTGTTTCCCTTCAAGCTAAATTTGGGACCATGTGTTTGAATTGCAAAACAAACAAACAAACAAACAAACAAAAACCATAAAACGAATGTGTGCAGTCATTCTCTAAGGAGAAAACATGCAAAGATGAGAGTTTTTTGTGACATGCTTTTCAGAGATGCCATTAGCGTTACTGTTCCAGTGTACATTTTCTTTTTTTCACACCAGCTCCACAGGCCTTAATATTCAAAACATCAAAACCTCTGGGGGATCTAAAACAGCAGAGTTTTAGAAAACAAACACGTTACTACTTCCTACCTCTAATGGGCACTGCGATAGCACACAATCATTAGCATGACAACATAAAGGAGTCCGCTCAGACTGGGGAAGCAATCTGAGGGGAAATGCTGGATAGAATAGGAGTTGCTGTGCTGTGAACAAATAGATAATAAGCCTGTAAACGAGGCAGAATTACTTTCAAACAGCACTCAGGAAAACTGCAGTACATAGAATATTTCTACACAAAATTAACACTTCATTTGACCCAAAATGTGCAAATTCCACTATCATGTCGTTAAAATGATGGAACATATTTCAGTCCAGTTTTGTCAGTACGAATAAAAACATGAACAGCATCTGAATGTCTTTGTGTCAAAGTATTTCCCTGCCGTGTTATCACATGAAAGAGACGTGACAGCAGTTCTTGAAAGGCTCAGATGGATTCAGTTCATCCCAAAAGTAGATCTCTCATCCGTGATGCTAATGGTTGGTTCATCGATGCTCTATCAAACACAGTGGGGGGACAGGACAAACCTCACAGGACTGAAGATGGGAAACACTACCGAGGCATAACAGGGGGCTATTTTCAAAAGCTTTTTACTCCAAAGTGGACACTGTCTGATCCTGATTCCTTATCGTTTTTTTTCTTTTTTTTTTCGTCTTTGTGACATGACTACTTCCTACAGATCCTATGATTGGGGTGCCAGGATAATGAAAGTAACCCCCATCCCTCTGCTTTAATAACTGTGATCAGGAATCACACTGAGGTCACCTTCATCTGTGGTTTCTGATTCGTTTGGACACGAAAAAGAGGTTGACTTTTCTAAGTCTTCAGAGGTTAAGACGTCTGCTACGGGTAGTAAAGTAGCCCCCAGAAGCATGGGGAGCTTGTTCAGCCCTATGGAGAAAGCAAAAAAGGCACAGAGAGAGGTTTATCCCTTTTATATCTAGGGAGCTAATACAGGGGGGACAAAACCATTTGTGCAGTTCACTTGGGAGTAAGAAGTGTCGTGGGTTTTTTTTTTGTTGATGTTGTTTTTTTTAACACCTGGTAGGAGGGGAAGACTGGGAACAAAAGGTGGAGTAAAATACACTTTTTATCACAGTTGTAGAAATTCAAATCCAAGTCCAGGGCTCCTGCACAGTGAATCACAGAGCATGATGATCCCACAACAGTGTGAGGGAGCTAAAAACAACAGCCACCCTCTGAAACTGCTGTGTGGATACTTTCAAGTGTCATCAACAGTTCTGCTTTGAGCCAGAGCTACCGTACCTTTGCCATCTTCCTCTCCTGGTCGAGGGTTTCTTGTTGTGTCTGTGAAGGGAGGATGTCATCATTAAAACCCAGAAAAACAATGAATCATCAACCATGTTGCTTTTGATAAATATTGAAGAGGAACATCAGTCTCAGAATTTAAAGATTTACTGATAGAAAGCACTGAATCTGCTGGCCGGCCCTGAATTAGACCATGGAGCTGAGACTTTGGGACTCCTGTCCCACTTCCTCCTCAGACGGGATAATTTTTTAAAGCCAATAACCAGTTGGCACACAAACTTACGTGACACACTGAAGCCGAAGACGCCCTCGTGTTCCTTCATCAGCCTCTTCAGCAGAGTGCTCTTCCCTGCTCCGGAGGGGCCGCTCAGCACGACGGGCCTCGGTCCTGACATTGTTCTGAGACAGAGGAGGAAATACAGGGAAAGAGAGAGCTCAGTTTGTCCCAAAGAGAGGATCAAATTCGATCTTTTAGATCGCATTTGTAAATAGAATTAAATGGGATAAAGGACATCTTAGTTTGAATCATTTTATTTAGAAAAAGTGAAGTTGTGATTTTTGACTTTGCATTGAGTATTTTAAACTCCTCCTCTGCTTTACATCACTGGTGCAGTGCTGGTAAAGCTCACCAGCTATCCTATTAACTGGTCTAATGTGAAGTACGGCTAATCCTTTGATCCAAGCTTCTCTTAACCACTACACTGTCAAGAAGATTCATCCCAGCATGCACGTAAAGGGTTAAAAACAGACCTTTGCTCTTACATTATTGTGGTATTAATCTTCTCTAATTATTAATTGACACCCAGGAAATTCTCTTTCCTATTTCCTTAATTAAAATATTGAAACACGTCCACGTCCTAATTGCTGACTCTTTAGACAGCCGGAGGCCCTGAGGTTAATGTTAAGAGTGCCTGTTAATGAAGCCGTGGCAGGTCAGTCAGCGGGATTAATTGGATCTGGGCCACGCCGTAAAAAGGGTGCAGGACAGGTGACCCATTTACCTGAGAGAGGATGATGTTCAGGAACACTTTTGAATCAATTCATGAGAATCTCCATTAGGATAATTATTTAATTTTACAGTTAAAGTTTGCAGCAAACAGAAAAAACTGAAACTTCTCCCTCTAACATCTTGGTATTGAAAATTAATCATTAAAATAACCACTTGTAGACCATTTTGTCTCATTTTTTTCAAACTTGTGAGGCTTTTTACACTTATAAAACAGTTTGTAGAATGAATGTGACATTTACAATCACATAAAGGTGCTGAAGAACTGTTTTAAAATTGTTACATTCACAAAACAAGCGAGCAATTAATTCAAACATAAAGATCATGAATGAGCAGTTTAACAATCTGTACTTTTAGCTGTTGGTGCAATACGATTTCAGTGCACCTTTCTTTTAGGTCAAGTTAAGGTTTGCACCAGAACTCACAATTATAACATTAGAAACTCAGTCTCTATTGTTTAATTGCTTTGCTCAACACTTAACGTTGTGCAAATCTTAAGCAATTAAATGAAAACGATTTCTAGGTTTTAACAAGGTAAAAGTTCCACTTTACCTTCTCTTCTCTTCACACCGCCTGCACACTCTGTCGCAGAGACGACCAACAGCAGATGATTCTTCAGCGAGGCTCCTTAATGGACTCTATTTGAGTGCATGTGTGTGTGTGTTTGTGTGTGTGTGTTTGTTTGTCGGACTGATTCACCGAAGCAGCTCACTGTCAGTCTGAATTACCACCACCTCCCATCAGCTCAATGACCAATCACATGTGTGCATGCTGGCTTGTTTTTATCCACACTGTCCAAACAGGTCACAACACTGTGAGGGAAAAGTGGAGGATTTTTCAAACAGATAAATGCTTTGCTGTCGAAGACCAGTTCAGTGCACTGCTGCAGAACTTTTGTGTTAAAGAATGTTTAAATTTATTTTTTTTTTAATTATTTGAAAGGAAAAAGCCAGGTTAAGGTTGAGGAGGCAAACATGTGATAATTATTACCAGAATTTACAAATGTATTAAATCTATAAATTATACAAAATAGTTGGACTGGAAAGAGCATGTGTTATCTTTATTTATTCAGTTAATTCTGAATTAGAGCATCACTCTGTTTCTAGAAAGTTGCACAACTGGAAACTGCCAGTGCAGCCACTGTCTGTTATGCAGCTCTGGTAAAGCAGCCAGAGGTCAACACAGTGGAAATGAGGGACGCGTTTGCTCTGCATTTTACTTTCCCACAAAAAAGCTTCACATTTTCAAACATCTAACCTTGAAAACTGAAAACTGTTGGACTTTTAATTCTGCTCTCCATGAAAAGATCAATTTTGTGGCACCTTCCTCCTTTGTGTGATTAAACCTCGAAGAGGTCTGAGTGGTCTTCCGTCCCCTCACACTGTAAAAGCTCAGAATAGCAGGGTTTAGTGTCCCTATACTCCGGATGAGCTGCGATGGGCTCTGCCTGGCTAATCCTGCGCCGACCCAATTCTTAAAGGGCAAACACACCACACACAGAGTCATCATGACAAGGCCATCGACTGGCCCAAACATTATGAAGGTGCTTCCAGTCCATTCACACCTCAATTCAACGGGTGATCACTCGTGTAACTCAAAGCAAAAATATGGCGACGCGATTGCTGTTTAGACACACGTTTTATTGTAGTGACATTGATAAAATTAGATTTAATGATCCTTTACAAAGAAACACATCAATGACAAAGACAAAAAATGAGCCTGAATGTGATGAAATGAGTGTAAATGTTTCCAACCTACAGGAGCTACACAAATAATAAATGATCTAAGCAAAGACAAACTCTGTACAGTAAATACAGTCGGGTTGTTCTGCTAGTCAACATCATATACACACACCAATCCAAACATACACAAATCTATGTACATGTGCTTTGCATGGGATTCAACTTTTTGTTTTTTTCGCTCATAAAACAGAGAAAAGGGTTAGAAAATCGATAAATATTGTCCCAAAGCGTCTTTTTTTTTTTTCTCTTTCCATTTGTTTTGTTTTTCAGTGCCTGAGCTCTCAGTTGGTTTTCATGGTTTCATCTGATCTGGTTGGTGTTGCAGCAAGAATGTGGATTTTGTACAGAGCTGTTACAGAAG
>JAUZTA010000025.1:14650322-14668635 GCA_034780835.1 Ctenochaetus striatus
CAGAGCTGTTACAGAAGGTCAAAGGTCAAACTTGCTGTTTTTTAGAGGTTAGTTGAGGTTTGGAGGACACTGACAAACGGGTCAGACCAGGAAGGTGTGAGGACCAGGAGGAAGAGGGTGGGAATCTATGACAGGCCAGCTGCCCACAAGTCCACCCCTGATTGGTTAAAACAGAAGAAGCCCTCCCCCCTCGTTTTGGGACTTGATGACTTACAGGAAGACCCGCCTCAGGTCTCCGGGTGAGGTGATGGTGTTGCACTGAGGACACAACTTCTTTGCTCCCTTAAAAAGAAAAATGAATAAAAAAGGAAAAATATGACTTTTATCAAACATGATTTTGTCCTTAAACTTAATTTTATGTTCATGTGAATCATGAATCATGTGAGCATGTGTGATCATTTACCAGCGTTCGAAGCCAACACTCCTCACAGTGAACATGCCAACACTGGATGGAGGTCAGAGGAGTTGTGTACGTGTCCTGCAGGGAGAAATTACAGACGATGAGGATTTCTCACCTGCAGTACAAAAAGCTGCCACTAGAGGTACACATGAGACTACAATAAGCTCTAAAGATGCTTCTTGTTAAATCAACCTTCATTAAAGCATTGAAGAAAAAAGTCCAACCAGTGTGTCTGTCAGTTTATGACATTGTGCTGTTATAGATTTAGTTTTAAAAATATTGTTTTTGTGATTCTTTTAGATTCAAATAAAGTTTAACTAAAGAATGAGCAAAAAGCATCATTTTAAAAATACACGATTTGCCGCCTTCGATACAAATCAAATACATTTATATGTGTAGGAATTTGATCATGTCAACTGAGAGACAGCGGCTTTGTCCTCTGAGACAAACAGATCTTTGATTTGATTAAAATTTTCCCTGTCCGTTCTTGTGAAATTAAAACCCTTTTAGTGGCTTGTATAACCATAAATTTTACAAAGCACAATCTTACACTAGATATAAAATAGTGTAAAATCAGGGTTTTAACTGATATGTACTTTTATCATAGATTTTTTTGGTCTTTTTTGTACTTTTTAAATCAGTTATTTGCTTAATAAACTGTAAACCTGTGATAGAAATATTTATCACAAATTCTCAAAGATCAAGGAAACATCTTTGAAAAAGCTTCTTTTGTTCAACATTAATATTTAAAACAAAGCAGAGCAGAAAGATTTCACAGTTTACAATATGTAATGAGCAGGTATTTAAACTTTTTGGCTCAATTAATAACTTAAATGACTTTCCTGTAGATCAACTTTTTGGTTCTCTTATCATTACCACATTAGAGTAGGTAATTTTTTAAAAAATCACATCAGTGTCAAACTTTTTTTTTTAAGATCAAGACTTGTTTAATATATATCACTCTATACTAACATACCACAGAACTGACAATAAACGAGTCACAATCTCATGTGAATTAATCACACTGAGAGGGAATGTATATTTTCAAATAATTTTACTTTAAAAAAAGTTAAATTGAAGTCTGTGTCAAAAGATTAAAGTATCAAGATCACCATATTAAATTCCACTGAAAACACATGAGCAATGAAGATGACATGTTAACACAGCATTATTAGCAGTCGCTGCATTCCTGCGCTGTTGTCTCTATCGTATGTGTCTGCTCTGTCAATTTAATTTGCCTCCGTACTCACCATGCAGATGAGGCATTTAAATCTGTCTCCTTTAGACAACTGTTTCTCCAAATCCCGTATCCGAGCTTTAAGTGCATCCAGAGTTGTCAGCGTAGAGTCCTCTGAGAGCCTGTACACACACACACACACACACACACACACACACACACACACACATAGATGGACGGTAACAGGAGGGGAGATGGGAGAGTTAGGCAGACGCTGGAGAGTCATTTATAAATCGAAGACAGATTAAATTATTCGCTGGCCAACATGGACACTGAGCATGAAATTTATCAGCAATCACATTGCCCGCATTCGCTGTCTCATTTATCATAGGCGGATGGGGGGGAGGGGAGCGAGGTGAGGCGTCAGGGTCCTCACAGAAGACGGTCCTCACATACACACACGCACAATTACAGGATAGACTGTGTGTTCAAACGCACTGTACAGCAGAGGCAGACAGGCTACAATGCATTAAGTGTGATGAAATGTGTGTACATGCGTGCGTCGCCTGCTATGACCTTGATTGATGGTATCATCACATTGATATAGTGTTGTGTATCATGCTGGTGGGAGCCGGGGCAGGTGGTGGAACAACACGGAGAGCCAGGCTGCAAAAATACACTTTACAGTAAGGGATGGTTACACCACCTCAACTCTGATTGGCTGATTTACACCTGACTCACACCTGGGATTTACTCCACCCAATCAACCCGACTCCCGTCAGTGCGATTAATAACTTTTATCAGTTTTGAACTTGTTTTTGGTCCAAATCATATGAGTTTACATAAATAAAACTCCTTTGTTAAACGTCTGAACAAAAAGGCAACTTGAACGTGTATCATATGTGATGACATCCAACAAAGATCAAAAATAAAGAAAAACTGTTTTTTAGTACATTAATAAAATGTAATCAAACTGAAAACAGTTTTCTTTAAACTATAAGATTAAAAAACCTTTAAACAATAGGTCACTAAACCCTTAAAGCTGTAGTGAAACTTAATGTAAAAGTGACAATTACAACATAATGTGTGTTTTATTAAGATAAACAAGTTTGAGGTCATAAACAGTGAGGAGATCTTTGCCACTGGGAATATTGGTACTACAACATCTGAGTGACCGTAAGAAATAATGAAACCAACTCACATTTCTATGTCAGTGTTTTTGCAGGTTTTGGGGAGACCAGCTGTGCTGCCGTCCACTTTCTCTCCGCTGCTTGTAGATGGGCTCACTGAGTGAACAATCAAATCAAACAAAACAAAACAAACAAGGAAACAGATAAATAAGACACTAAAAATAATGTTCTTTTACATTTTTCCCCCTTTTTTTATAATCAGTTCATTAATTTTGAAAAGTTGCTGGACTCACCATCATTTGACCATTTGGGAAATTCTAGATTTAACCTGGAGTCAGGCAACGTGCTGCTGCTGCTGCTGCTGCTGCTGGAAAACAAGAACAAAACAGACACTTAAAATCCAAAGAAAACATAAACAATCACTCTGGATAACCAATAACAAATAGATTTATGAAGATTTTCATATTTAATGAGACCCTGTCAGGTGTGATACTTACTTCACTGTTGTCTCCCTGGAGGTTTCTCCTGAACAGGGGATGATGTCTGTCTCTGTGTATCTGAGGACAAAGTTCAGGAAACAAACGACACAATGCTAACAACAGCTTGTCTAATCTACAAAATGCTGAAAAAATACATTGCTGAAGTCTTGCGGTAAAGGATTTAAAAAAAAACCAAACAAACCTCAGTCAGGATTTTTTTTAAATCCACATTTGAATAACTGAATAACATTTTTTAAAGTCAAGGTCCTTTCTTACTGCCTATTTAACACTTTGTGTGTTTAATTCCTTAAGAATTTAGTCTTTTGGTGACACCTGTGGTTAACGGTAGCAGCAAGTGTGACAAAAACTACAGGTCCCACAGTCGGGAAATTTTTTTATCATTCTCTGAGCAGTGCTTTTTTTTGTTTGTTTTTTTGCTGCACAAAGTAATAGCCTGGGCACTTCAGGTCACCTGGCTGAGCAGGTGGGGGTGTGCAGCCTGTAACTGTTTCATCTAATGGCTCAGTGTTGCTGCTCCTCCCTGTTTCATTAGTGTCTGCATTGTTTCAAACTGATCTGCTGTCAAAAAGTGCACAAAATGATGAGTTGTCTTGTTTTGTAGACACATATTTGATGAATACGAGCGGTAAGTGTAAAACTGTCTGACAAACATTGTAATCCTGGTGACATGTTTTGTCAGTTAACAGCTTGTAATGTGAAGCCGCAGCTGCTGGAAATGTTCAGTTGTCATTAGCAGAAACATAATACAGCGTTTTTTCCAGCAATGCTGCTGCAGACACCCAATTTTTTTAATACTATAAATATAAGTGCTTTTGTCTGTGACTTATCAGAATGAAAATCTTACATTAAGTGAGTTTGTATTTACAGCAAAATCAGTGTTGCAGCTGTTTTCCCTGTAAAGGATACTGTGCTCTGCCATACTCCAGAGTATCATCTCCATCCACATCCAGGTCTGCATCGCTGTCTCTGCACTCTTTGGAAGTCGTGCTCACCAGGACTGCACCTGAGGAGACAGTTTCACAAGAACATCAAGCACATTTTGATGATGTTTTTTGTGTATATGAACTTGCTTGTCACAAGACAAAGAAGAGAAATTCTTATTTCTAAGGTCACACTGAGGCTTTCTGAATCACAAAATGTTATGTTCGCTGTCTTTTTTCTCCCCCTCTGCTTGTTTCTGTCAGTCAGTGTGTAACAAGTTTGCAGGTCAGAGCTTCTTTCTCGGGTAAAAGATGCCGTTACTTTTCAGCTAACCTTCAAGGCATCCTGCTCTGCTGTAATCTGGACTGAAAAGTTCAATGGTTTTTCAACTGTCACTCAGTCACATTATTCACCCTCCACTGAACAAGATCATACACACACGGGTTACCTCGAAGACACGCGCACACGCACGCATGTGACGCACACATTTTTGTGCTTACCTTTAAATCCTCCGACTATAGATGTCATCTGTATCCTTCTCCTCTCATTCCACTCGTCCTCTAACGGCGGCAAGTCCGCTGAACCCTCCTGAATCACACACGCACACATAAGGTAAACAATTTCCCTGTCTGAGTGAATATGTCCACATGCCTCCCACAGCCTCGAGCTACGTATCTGCTTCTGTGTTTTCATAGCTGTGAACCGACGACGGCACAGTTTTCACATAGATACTGACAGAGAGCTGACAGTGATCCTCACGCTTTGTGAACAGGAGGGTCAGAGGGGTCTGGACCTCCATGTTTCTCTCAGCCTCAGGTCTCTATGTGCTTTATATTCATCTCTGATTACAATAAAAATGTCAAGGAATCAAATATTTTCAAAGTACAGCACATACCTGTCCCTCTTCTGGTTTCCGCCTCTTTAGCTTCCCGATCCTGACTGGGAACAGACAGAAGAGACGAGTGAGACGGTGAAACAGATACTTTTAAAGCAGGTCACAGTCACTTTAGTTTGTGTCTCTATGGTTGATTTTATCAGGTTGTGAGCTCTTGTCTTAATGTGCAGCTTCTTAAAAGTAATACAAACATCCTTCATTACCTTTTGTAGATTTGCATGAATAAAGATAAGAAAATCAGCCTGTTATTATTGCTCTTTTGTATCTTAAATCTTAAACCTTTTTCTCATGTGAAGAAATATGGATTCGTCCTCACAAAAGAAAATAGATGGTAGAGAAAGGCAGCAGTTTACGATTCAAGTCCCACAGAAATGTAAGGGACTCAATTTGAGTTTAATAAGGAGGAGAGACGGGGTCAGAAAGGTGGCTTTTCTGACTTTTTCTGGGAGATCAGAGCAGGATTTTTTTTTTTTAAATCATCCTAAATTACATTTTATTGTCTTAACCATAAAGATTCTGTCTCTGTTTCTGAAAGTATCTATAAAACTAGTTGCACCAATGCCTTTTAACACTGTTACATTATTCTGACGATGTTGCAGTTTTTCAAGTCAAAAGGGCACAAAAAAAAACCCTAAATATTTATGGCCTGGGGAAGGTTTTGCTTTTATAAAATGTAAAACATAAGGTTTGGGCCCCATCACCACCACAGGATTTATTTAATCATGTTCAGTCTCTAAAAGTGCAGGGAGGATGCAAAAGGTATAAAGAATTATTTCCATTTTCACGATTTTTTGATCAACATAAAAAAAAGTTCCAAGATGAAGATAAAATTGTAGATTAAATTACATAATCTTTATGTCATTTCATGTCATATCTTCTTTTTGGAATTTGAGCTAAATTTCTTTACTTTGAATATTTTAATTCATTTTTACATTTTGAAAATGTAACAGTGCATCCAATTTAGCTGCTTCTGCATTTACAAGAAGGTACATTAAAAAAGCCAAATAGCTTCGCTAGTTAAAAAACAGACTATTATTAGAAACAATATGCATTTAACATGAGAATAAAATTTTAGTTCGTAGTTAAAATTAATGGAAATTTAATGGCAAATCATCAAATTACCAAGAGACGGAGGCTAAACATTGACAGTTTCAGATTTTAAACACATTTGGAAGATGATGGATGTTGTTGATGAAGTTATACTCGTGCTCATCTGACAGCAACAACATTCAAAACTACAGCAGCATCTGAGCTGTTCTTGGAGAACTTTATGTGTAGATAAACCTGCAACGCAATCACACAACAAGTCAACCGTGTTCAAACACACACACACACACACACACACATACACACACACACACACACATACATACACACACCTCTAGGTGCAATTAAAGAGACAGAAAGCACAGACTTGAGCTCATTAGACACAACAACTGCAGGTTTTTCCAGCAGTGGATGCACAAACGTTCCACCCATCTCCCTACTGTCACCCCCCAACCCCCAACCCCCCACCCCCCACTCTCCCCTCTGATATAAAAGTTAACATGGCAGAACACCAACTGCACCTCCTCTCCCACTGTGACCTGACTGACTGCAGATTGCATACGGGGACATTAAGTTTTAGGACCCTCTAATTCCCGCTGGATGACAGTGCCCCCCCTCCCCCCCCCAGTGTGAGGGGGTGGGGGTGGGATGGACACACAGCGAGCTGGTGGCCGTGACCCCGATCGCCGCCATCCCGGCGAACATAATGAGGGTTAAAGAGACGGTCAGAGATGAGGAAGAGCTCATCAAACAGAGAGAGGAGAGAAAGGGAGAAGAGAGGTTGATTAATCAACAGAGGAGCCCCCCCATACCCCTCTCCCACATCCCATCCCTTCTTCTTTTTCCTGCCTGACATGTATTTAGAAGCTCATTATGCTGTCCAGTTATAAGGCCCAATAAAGGCTAACAGACCTCGACAGCGCTGGCAGTTTGAAGAGTCAGCTAAGAGCCGGAGAATCTCAGCGGTGATAATAACAGTAGTAAGATGTCAGGCGCAGCTTTAAGGATGCTCTGTCCGTCCGAAACCTCTGTGTCACTGCAGAAAAACTTCTACATCACAACTGGAAGGCTTTCAGACAGCCAAATTGATTCCTTATAACTCTTTATTTTTTTTTTATATGGCACCACTTTTAAGAAATTATAATTTATTATTTGTTTCTAATTTGTGAATAAAAGCTTTACTAATGTTTGCTGCATCATTTACATTTACTTTGCATTAGATCTGTTTTAAGCCGTAAATTAAAATCGCTTTGACTGTTGATCACCCGCTTTAAACTTGTTCTTTAGATCATCATTTAGTAGATCATAGTGACAAACCTTTTTTAAAGACATGGTAACTTTTATAATTGCAAGTTTCTTTCATAAAATGGGAGGATAAACAGCAGTACACATTCAAATAACCTTGCCATTTCCTTGATTCGCAGAAATCTGTCTTTTTAGAGATACTTGTTTTATACAATCATGAGCCATAACGTATAAACCCTTTAAAACAGAGTCATTGCTGCCACTGCTCAGTATCTTTCAGCGTTGATGAAGAAAGTGCTTCTCAGTGTGTCTTACCAGCTTGTGTGCAGTCTAGGTGGGCTCCTGCGCTGTGGGGGCGTAATGGGGCAGATTTGACGTAGCACCTGCACCAGCAGAGGTCATCGACTGTTAACATATCAAGAGGTCAAAGTTGAAAGGTTAATAGCTCCTCTGCTCGTGTGGGCGCTAGGCCGGTGGAGGATGTGGTGGGAAAAAGGGTGATGTCTGAACGACTGGTGAGAAACCACATAACTGCTCGCATCAGTGTGAACAAAAGGAAAGTAGAATTAAAATGAAACTCTGACTCCTTACTTTTTTAAAAATCAAAGCCGTTTTAACTGCAGGCCTGACAGAGTTTTCTGTACTGAGCTGTCTGTTAACGCCAAACTGAGTCAGCAGCAACAAAGCACAACATGAACTGACGTACCATTTAGTCTGGTGTGTCTGTTGGCCCGCACACGGAGAAACGTCTGCAACAAACACAAAGAGGCAAAAGGATGTTTCATATTTTCCTGCATTTTCAAATGCAACCTTCCATTCACATTTCTACTGACGCAAACGAACCACAGCTCAGTGCATGGCAGTCAGATATTAACCCTTTGGACTTTTTTCACTTCTAACACTTGGTACCGCTTTTGCTTTTCTTGTAAAACCATCTTTGTATAGTTTTACTCTTTAACTGAATATCTACTAAATATTGCTCTGATTGTGCTAATTCTGTCACTAATTCTTCGTATTCTGTTTCTCAAATTTGTGTTTTTTACTGTTGTACAACTGTCTCCTCTTTTGATGCAACACATATCACCTGCCTATCCATCCTGGATAAGTGATCCCTCCCCTGTTACTCTTCTTAAGGATTCCCTTTTTTTTCTCATAGAGTAAAATGAGAGAATCCCATGTTTGTCTTCATGGGTCTTCCATTAAAGCTTGACTTCAGTACAATGTATATAGTGCAGAGTTCAGTTAGTAAAGAAAACAAATTTGTGCTTTTCAGCTATATATAAATAAAATTGACTTGTCTTGCCTTCTGATGAGCCTGTTGCTTTTAAGTGAGGTGTTGAGTGTTGAGTGTTTGATCCACCCCAGACCATAAAACTGGTGAGTCACTCCACACCGCTCCACACCAGGACAATAAACAATGTTTTCATGATGCTGCTAACTACTAGCTTTCTGGTGCTGTTTAAGAGAGCCTTTTTAAAAGCATCAGCACATACATTAGAGTTACACGTACAAATACAGGCAAAAAACTACCTAGGTACTGGGAATTTACACGCCGGTATGAACCTTATAAACTAACAAACTGATTACATATTTATGTTTGTATATATATTATCTTAAGTTTAATCAACACTTGCAGTTTTAAAGCTTTAGCACATTTTAAAAAAGCAAGATTAATTTACTATTTTTTCCAGAATCTGATCCTCAGTGTAAAGCATGTTCAATCATGTTACTCTGTAAATCTTAAACTCCTGATATTCTGACACTGATATTACGTTTTTCTTAACACTCACCTGGTATCTGTCGGAGTGGGCGTCCTCAGACGGTCGAGGGGGCGAGGTGGGGGAACCCCCTTCACGCTTGATATGAAGGGAGAGTGAGAGAGACTGAAGAGGAAAAAGGAGAGCGAACAGAAGGAATAAGAGTCAAAGGCAGGATGAAAGCCCCTGTGTCGTCTTAAAAACTCATTAGTGACACCAACTGTTTACCTTTGGCGTCCTTATGAGGTGGTCGTGCTGCACTGAGGTGGCACTGCAGAGAAAAGAGGCAAATAATACAGAAGGCAATATGTTAAACAAGCTTAGAAAGCCATCACATATGTAGACACACACACACACACACACACTAACACACACGCACAAAAAATCAACTGCACTTTGTTCCAATAAAATATACAAACACAATATTGTCTTTTAAATGTCATCTTGTAAATATGCTCTGCTTTTATCTTGTCTGAATTTAAATCTGAGTCTGTGTGTAACCTCATTTTACACTTTTATGTCTATCACAAAGATACTACACACAGTTTTACACACACACACACACACACTCACACTCAAACACACACATCGTGTCCCCCTGGGCCAAGTTCAATTTGAAACCATTACTGTCCACGGAGCGGTCGTTAAGCAGATTTGGAGTGTAATGTCTTTATTGGAGGAATCATTCTTCTGGTCTAAGCAGCAGGTAATGTGTGAGTGTGTGTGTGTGTGTGTGTGTGTGTATGTGCACCTCTGGTCCTCTTGTGTATGTTTTAGACTGTGAGTGTGCATGTGTGTAGGCCTCAGAGCAGCCATTAGCAGGACATTATCCACCCGCTGTATGATCTGTCGCCTCGAGGCCGGAGGCTGTAATATGAAAGATGTAGGGAACAATGAAGCAGCTTGTAAACACCGCACGCAGGTGACGGTGAAGAAGGGAGATACCACCTGGGGAAACTGTCTGGGGGGGAGGTGGGCTCTAGTTTCTAAATCTGTCAGTATTAATTATCACCTGAGAGCTGAACGGAAGAGATAGTCTGGATTGCAAAACAGATAAAAATGACAAATTAATAAATGGAGGAAGTGAGAGGGAATTCTTAGAAGGAGAATGTGAAGATGAGATTCTTCACAATGAAGCCACTCAGTCGCATAACGTTCAATGAGAACAGTGGAATAGTGGAAGAAGATTTGTTGAATGGGATGAAATCAAGGTAATGATCCTTTGTGATCAGCTTGTGATACCTGATTTGTAGTTGAGCCAGTTTGCTCAGCTCCTGCTCCATGTGGTCCTGCAGCTCTCCTGGTCGCAGAATGGCCTGGCAGACTGGGCACACTGGGGCCTGAGCGTCATAGAGACCCTTCACTTTGCCTGGATGATAGAAGAGAGTTTAACCAGGGGTTAGAGTGCCATGTTTTCTAATAATGGCCCAGTCTTTAATGCGTTGAAAAGATTATCTGTAGTGAGACGATGTGGTGAGATTTCTTTTTGCAAAGTGTTAAGGTCTAAATGAACCAAAGCCTCATTGGTTGGTAAGGCAGGCACGTTCTTTCACCTATTTTTACATACTGTTTTTTGCCTTTACTTTGGGTGATTCCAAAGAAATATACATCTGCGTCAATGCTAGCTTTTATGTAAGTATGCTTCTCTTAACTGCATGTCTGCACGAGTGTGCAGGGGGTCATTAAATGTTAAAAATAAACCCTTCTGATTTGTGCATTTAATTTTTTTTCTGACTAAAATTCAAAGACAATTCAATTTTATGTCTATAGGAAAGAAAAGGAAAATAAGACGAAAGAGGGGAAAAGAAAAAACACTAACAGGGGTGTGGAGGTTACATGTTCAGTATCTTAAACCCGTGGACGCCTTGGACTTTGCACTTTTTTCAATTGCAATTTTAAAAATATTTTTAATGAACCATTCAGCCCTAAGCCTTTGGCTGTGAACAGTCTTCATTGTGTGTGTTTGTGTGTGTACTCATTCGGGCCATCTGTATTATTGACAGACAGTAGCAAGAGTAAAATAAGGTTACACACACACATATAAACACACAGACTCACTGCTATGGCCCCCCGCTGTCAGTGTGTTGACATCATAGGCTGTCAATAGGAACATTACCCAGGAGGGCCACTCGGCCCATTGGGCCTCACTGATGGATTACTGCCATAAGCAGCCAGCTGGGAGCCAGAGGAGCTCTACTATATCAAGATTTTACCTAGTAGATGAGGTGATTTACTCCTGAAACCCATCAATCACATGGAGAGAGCTAGTAGGCAAGATGCACCTAATTTCCCATCTCTGCACAGTCATGGGAAAACAAATGGCAGAGCTGGCAAACACAGTTTAACTCTTTTTAATATAACACATTACGAAAAGATCAGTGTTTCCGACAGTTTCTGACTCCCTCAGTATTGACCACAGAGGACTGAAGAGAACTTCCATGAGGACCCTATTATCCAAACACTGGACGAACACTTTTCCCCAGCTCCACTAAAAATGACCAGCAACGCGACGAGCTCTGATGCCCATGTCTGTCGGCGAGCGCCGTCCCCTGACATCAGTTGGGCTATGAGACCCCATAATGAGGAGCCAAATAGGACAAAATGGCCTCTAAATAAAACATGGGGTGGAAAATAGAAAGCGGAGTCGGATGTCCTTGGGAGAGTGACAGCTCTCCTGGCTTCATCCCCCCCAGCCCCCCCCCCTCCTCCTCCACCTCGCCTTTTTTGCATCCCCTCACGGAAGCCTAAATGACTTTTCCCGACACGCATCGAACGTTCCCGGGCTTTCTGCGCTCTGCCGCCCGGAACATGCAGGCATCAGTAAACAATGAAATCTCGGGGCTGAAATTGAATTTATAACCACATTACCTGCACAGATAACGTCTATGAATGGCGCCGCGATAAGAGCAATGGGATTTGATTTTCAGGTGTTTTATTGGTCCACTTTTTGGATAATCCACCCCACCCCGCCATCCTCCTCCAGCTGCAGCCTCCCCCCCACACTTCACCTCTGCGCCCACACAAACATGAGATTTAATGGTGTGGGAGCATGTTTGGACGTATGGATCTGTTTGTGTGTGTGTGTGTGTGTGTGTGTACATGCTTTTGCTGAGGCCTGACTCGCTGCTTGTGCTGCGCTCTCGTAAGTGACAGTTGTTGGTTCATGACCACCTTTTTACACGTCTCCATCCCCCCCTCCCTCCCCGCTGCCCCGCTGCCCCCACCCACATAAACCCTGTCAGTATTAGTCAGCCTCAGCCCCTCTTCAGCCTGGGGGGTCTCAGACACACAACAGGGGGCTGTAAAACCTGCCTGTGGGGCTTGTTAACTGTTCCCTCACTACGGCAACTGGCTCGGATGGATTGGCCCTCTCTCGCCGGGCTGCGCTGAGTTTGACTTGCCCATCTCTTAATGGATTCACTGTCTCTGTGTCTCTGATTGTTTCCTTTTTCTGCCTTTGTGTCTCGCCAGTTCAGGACCTCTTTTCCTGGATGTCTAGCCTTTGTCCAGCTGCCATTTGCTCTCCTGACTGACTGATCTCACTTGGGAGGATGTTTCTTTGGCTATATTTAGTACTTTTTTTTCTTTTTGATGAAGCAGTGTGTGTGCATCAGAATGGCACACCCTCATTTTCATCAACATTTTAAGCTCATTTCAAAACTGACTAAACTATTTTCATACTAAATTTACAAGGGGGCTTTTATGTGTGACTGGAAAACCCTGAGAAAAGGATTGTCATGGTAAATAAATCAATTTATATAGCAATTTTTTCTGGATGGCATCCCATGGAGGAGCATACACAAACATGCTTGAGTACTGTAATAATCTCTATCCTGTCTCTTAAAGAGAACACGACCCTGGGGGCAAATAACCCATCATATCACTGTGATACGTCCCTGCTCCATTTCTGATATCAAGAGCATCATGACATGGTAAAGTTCATGCTCTGAAACAAAGCAAAATATCACCATTCTCCTCATCCCTTTGTATGATTGATGGTCACATCTTGTTTCTGTTGTTCTCCATCAAGGCACAGACTGTGACTGTCCTGGGCCCAGTGCTCGCCACCGAAACAGAGAGATAAGAATCCCGCTGACAAATCCTCAAAACACTGAGTCCCCCTGAGGGCCTGGGTAATGGCCGACGCCAGCGCCCATATGACGGCTGCCAGTTCTGCTGATGCAGACGGAGCGGAGATGCCTAACGTGACCTTTAGTGAATGCCACATCACATCAGGCCTGGATGTCACCCGCTGACATTATGCTGGGGCATGAAAAGGCTGTTCTGCAGGGGAGACATGGTGACGAACGTCCCCCTGGTGACAAACCTGTGGACGCGGTATAATTCTGATTGACGTGAGGAGGACGGGACGGCTTTGAATGGCAGGGGAGGTGCGAGCAAGCATCCAGACGAGGATGTGGAGCTTGTTGTGCGTCAGCTGGGTCTGTTTTTCTCCACGCTCACTGGCGATAAAGTGCTGAGACAACTCACTCCAACTGGCATCATTATCCCAATCATCAAACAATTCTCTAAGCACATCAGAAATCCCTCTATAAAGTCATAACAAGCACAGACTCTATATAACCAGTAGGCATGTAGAGATTGGCGGGGGGAGTAAAGTTAACGCTTGGCGGCTAACACTGCACTGGTGGGTTGTGTAGGCAGGTCCTTGGCACACTTTCAGAGGAGTTGGAGGGCTATAAAAGCTATTGGCTCCTGCCACACCTGTACCCCACCCTATCCCGCGGCCTGCTTCCTATTTAAAAGCATCACATGCAGGATATTAGTCAGGGTTTTTTGCCGTCTGTGAGGTAGAACTAACCTCTGAAGCAGAAGGGGGAGAGGGGAAAGTATGCAGGCCGCCGTTTGTTTTTTATTGGGGAAATAATGGCCTATTGAGAGGTTGGGTATTTAATGAGCAACATAATAGGCCCTGTAGTAACACATCTGCTATGAGCAGAGTCATTTCCTCAGCTTTCAAAGGCTGCTGCTCCAGCCTTTGAAACAGAAAGTCCAGTTGCCTTTGACTTATTACTTCTACATATCTGCTTCTTATTAATTGCAGAATTGCTACACCGGTAATACATAAAAGACAAATGTGCTGTGAGGCTGTTCAATTCTAACCGCATTCAACGGCCGGTGAGGGTACACTTCCTCTCCTGGCTTGACCTCGAATCTCTCACTGTCCAATCTAATTCCAGCATCCTTCAAAAGTATCCTTCCTACTCTGCAATCAATTGTGTTTAATGTATTAAAGACACTCACCACAACCACCGCAACCTTTGGCCCTTGCACAAATCAATGCCTCGTTAGACCACTAATGATCATTCATTGACTAATAAGATCTGTATCAACCTCTTGTAGAACATTGATTGGCCTTTGGCCTCTGTAGTGCTCTGTGCATTACGTGGACAACAGCAGAAGGTAGCTGTAAGTCCTGGGGAGTCAGATGATGAAAAAGCTCCTGGTGGGAATGGACAGGAATCCTAAACCCCAAATAGACTCATTCTGAAGCACCTCAGGCCAAAGCCCTTTTCTTCTGCCCTGCAGATCAATGGACATAACCTCTCTGACCACAGGTCAATCAGCACACAAACCCCCAATTTCTCTCCCTCTCGTTCTTCCTCTCTCTCATCTTCTCCATTAGTCACTACAATTGTTCCATCAGGTGCAGGCGTGGCTCAGCATGTGTGTGTCCAATCATCTCGTTGATGGAGAGCGGACTGGGTAGCTGTGCGACTGTGTCCCTGTGACCATATTTCCCTTCTCAGGACCCGAGGGCAAAGATCGAACCCTGCCTCCGCTTCGCTCCAACCAATCAATCTGGCCCTCATTGAGATGCATGGCTCAATGATCTTTGATAGTGACTTACAGATTGGAGAGAGGGAGTGGAAGTCAGGGGGAAAGTTAGGGCTGCCCTTGGGTATCTGCCGCAACACGAGGCTACTTACAAGACACCTACCTCATCCCGAAATATCTGCGGGGCAATTTGAGTTTTCTTCAGGAAAATCAAGTCTGATGATTCTTTGTGGGGGCAGTGCTTTTAAAAACTTTTTTTTATTGTTGCAGGTTTAGAGTCTGTGTTTCAGTGCGTCTGCTTCATAAGTGGATCCAAGTGATATTGCTCTTAGTTTGGACCATGTGCTATGTTATGACCATCACAGGTGAATACTGATACAAGGAGATAGAACAGCAGGTCAAACTAAACATCTCTTTTGAAAAATAGTTGTCGACACTAACAAACAAGCCTCTGTTCTCTCTGTATTTGGGTCTTCAGGTCCTCTTTGGACATCTTGGATCTGGTCTATTTATCCTTTGCTCCTTTCAAACTGGTCTGACTGTCTTTTGGGATAATTGTGATCAAGTTTCTTTGAGGTAAATCTGGTTTTCAACAAGTTTGT
The DNA here is from genome assembly GCA_034780835.1 of Ctenochaetus striatus. Lineage (NCBI taxonomy): Eukaryota > Metazoa > Chordata > Actinopteri > Acanthuriformes > Acanthuridae > Ctenochaetus > Ctenochaetus striatus. Next base: position 14,665,796 of record JAUZTA010000025.1, read on the forward strand.
TTCAAATCTGGTCCCATGAAAGACCTTGAACTACTGTACCTTTTTTCCTCCCTGGTTTGAGCCCCACTCTTTGTTGCAAGTCTTACCCTTTCACTCTTCCAACATTCAAGCCACCTATCTACCATCAGATAAACAGATAAAGGCAGATATATGCTCCAAAAATGTCTAAATTTAAGAGAAGGATCAGTGAACAGCATTTATGATCTTCAAAAAGTTGAAACATAACCGAGCTCATGCTCCGGGCAGAAAATGCCAAATCCAGACTTTGACATCTGTTCGCTGTCTGTCTGCTGCATTGGATCAAGAAGCTGCTGACAGCGGACAGCGACAGAGCTGCTCGCCGGTGGCCTGTCACTCATTCTGATGCTATCAACCTGCATTCACTAGACAGACTGAAATATACAGAGATCCAACTCTGTCACATTACATCAGCACTGTCAGGACTTCTGTCTCTATCAGTACACTTCAGGGAATCAATCGCTGGATTCAGTTTAACTTGAGTTCATATTCACTGGGTGGGGGGGCACCAAAAAGTAGTAATCAAACTTAAAATATCACAAGGTCTTTTGCAAGATGTTGATGAACTCTTTTTCCTAAAAGGAACTATCTCATGAAAACGTGAAGAACCTGCAGAGAGGTATTTTGATTCTACGTCCCTGTGTGATTGCTGCAGCACATGTTCTGTTCTTTTGCAGGTGTCTGAGGGTTTAGGATCGTTCTGATTGTGATACCAGATTGGGAAATGCCTCGGTTACTGCAGGTTAAATGCAGGTTTGAGTACACAAGTCGTAACTCTAATGCAACTTAGCACATGCTTTACTGTCTAGGTAGCAAATAACCATAATTAGCAATGCTCTGTATGTTTTTTTAACAAGGCATATGAGGAGTTTAGGTAATTTGACTGGTATCTGGAAGAAAAAAATGGTACTGGAGCATCTCTATGTCTGTGAAAGCAAAATCATTTAGGTCATTTATTCAAAAACACACATTATTCCTGTCATGATCATCTCTACTACAACTTCTGTGTGTATGTGTGTGTTTGAGAAAGAGAGAAATAAAGAGAGAGAGCAGCAGAGAGACATCAAGAAGCTAATAAACAGATCACAATCCCTCATTAGAAGATAATTAGATTGGCTCCAAAAATACAGATCACCATTACCCGGACCACTGATTAATACACATTAATACTCTCTCTCTGTGTCTCTCTCTGCTTCTCTCTCTCTTATTATTTCATCATCTCCTCATCACTTCACTCTCATTTTCTTTTCCCCTCTCACTCTTTCTCTCAATTAGTGGTTAACAAGGAGAAAATGAGACGATCGCTCTGTTGCGTGCATCAAGTACTCAACTTTTCTAAACAGCCTTGGACAAACAGTGTGACACTGTGTGCGAACCTCACTGAAGAATTTAATTACAGCGGCACTCACCAGTGCTACTACAAGAACTTCCATCACTACAACCACTACAAAGTTCTTGCTATATGTTTGATCAGCCGGGACTGTTTTCTTACAGCCATTTTGAGCAAAAAGAACTGTCTTGCTTCAGTTTTGCACTTTTATGTTTTTGGTGCTTTATCTCCTTGTACGGCATTCACTCCATGTTCATATGACTGAGCAGTAGTTAACGGATATTTATTGACTCCAGTTCCGATCATCAGTAATGAAAGCATAAAACGCCCTGATGGACTTGCTAAGTTTTGGCCCTTTTTCTAACATGATGCAATTACGTGCATCAAATTTGACATGATTCAGTATATTTTACAGTCTGGGAGCAACATGCAACAGCGATTTTGTTCTTTGTATTGTGCAAGATGCAACACTGGCAGGACACTGAGGTGAGGGAGCTTCTCCTTATTCAAAGTAAAGAGGAAATCTGCGAACAGGTTGCTGTTATTGTGGTAAAATACCTAAATATACAACAATCTGTTTCCATCCATCTTCATTCAAGCAGCACTTGAACATCATTCAGTCAGCTTTGAGTTAATATAATAAAACATAAAAAAAAGAAACTGCTGTTGCATTGTCACTGGCCTTCATGCTGCTTTTTATTGCTCCCTTTTTCCTTGTGCGGTCTTGAAGTCAAACATGACGCACCAGACAAAAACAGAAAGGAAAAGTTGTCTACTGGCAGTGGGAAAGAAGTCAGTCACCATTTTTAGCAAGTTTAACTACATCTAAAAGTGCGTGAACATGCTCATTTGGTGTAAAAATGGCCTCAGTGATTTTCTAGATTTCCCAGAATATCTTGGAAATAAACCCCCTCAGAGATCACATCTAAAACCGTTGTATCACGAGAACGACTGTGACGGCAACTGTGACACATGCACTGTCGTAGGCACACGCACCAAAGCTCTGTCTCACACTCCCCAAACAAACATCATGCCACAACTGCAGGAATTTTAAAACAGCAAGACTCAATAAAAGACTCAGGAGACTCAGGGCTAAAAACATGCTCAAATAAACTGTTCTGACTTTAGATGAGCTTGCTGGGAAAATGAAAAAAAAAGGAAAGACTTAAAAGGAAAAGAGAATAAAAGGACATGAATGAGGAATTTTACTAGATACCTGGGACCACCTCAAGTAAAGCATTAAATAATAACAAAGGAAAAACCTTAGGGAATTTAGTAAAATTTGGTCCTTTTTTATTTTTTTTCTGTTAGAAATACTGTTACATCTTGTCTTTTTCAGAGAGTTGTATCAGCTTTATTTAAAAAGATCTAATGAATACAAGTGCAAATGTAAGCTGTATGAACATGAACACAGCTTAAAAACAGCATATGACATAAAAGAAAGGAATGATAACGAGAATAAGAGACAGAAAACACACTAAAAATACAAAAG
>JAUZTA010000025.1:14688408-14699673 GCA_034780835.1 Ctenochaetus striatus
TAAAAGAATTGTTCAGATCCTTTGCTCAACGATATCCTTTGTGGTTTTTGCTCTGTATGGCTACAGAGCGAAGCCTTAATAAGTGGGGTTTTGTTTTATTTTAATGGTTCACACAAATGAGCTTGCAAGTATTGCAATTACATCCTGCCTTTGGTTTCCTGCAGCTTTTTCTGGTTTGCAGTCGGTGGCAGTAACCATTAATAAGTGTAGCAATGAGCCAACAAAGGCATTAAAGAGTGAGGAGTGCTAGCTGGTAAACATGGATGTGAAAAATGTACGATTTAAAACATTTAAAATCTGCTTTGAATTGTTTAATGAGCAGGGATAAGTAACCAATTTTTTTGTTAGACTTCAAATACAACTTTTGTTTGCTTGAAAGAAAACTTCACAGGGCACCTTTAAGCAAAGTACCAGTAAAACAATGTAAAACAAATTTCATTAAGACACTCAAGTGTCTTTCATTCAGTATTCTATTAAAGTAAAAGTGCAGATGCATTACCAACAAATGACTGTTAAAGTAAAGATTTTACAGACAAACATTTAAGTGATAAAGTATTACATTAGGATTGTCATATTTTTATACTAAGGCTTCTGTGTGTTTCTGTTAAAGCTGCTGCAGTGAAGCTAATTAAAGCTACTTCGAAAGCTATTTGTAAAAACTGTCTCACAATGATTACGAACTCAAAAACACAACTCTGTTCACTTGTAAAGTCAAAAAGGTCTTTACTTCTGGGGTTCTGTACACAAAAAGCAGTCAATATGGCAAACAAACAAGACAAGGGCTAGACTGAGACGAGGTCAAAATCATGAGCAGGGATCTAGAAAAACAGGAACACTTAACACTGAGAAAATATCTGGAACACTTGACACCAAGGACAAAGAAGAAGCAGCACAGGAAAGTGGGAGCACACACATACAAAATACACAAGGGAGGCAGAGATATTGGACACAGGTAAAATACATCAGGGTAGACAATCACAAAAGTGGGAGTGCATGAGATCAGGGACAATGCATTTAACAATACATGATCCTTATAAATGTATGTCATTTTGTGATATTAAATCTTTTTCTAAGAACTAACTAGAAACAATGGCTATGAAAATACATGCTGTGTGAAACTGTAAGGTAGCACAAAATGAAAAAAGCACATGTGACTCAAAATGTTCTTGAATCCAGTAGATTTCATAGTGTTGTACGACGCTTAAATAAGCACTTTAATGCATTCATTCATTCCCTCTAAGTGGTATTTCCTCACAGCATCATTCAAATCCCCACACAGCAAACCTCGTACTCTGTTTCCCTTGTCTCTCCTGTGGTGTGTCACCTTTGCGTATGTCTATCTACCTCTAAGCCCCATGAGGCCCTGTCATGCAGCCCGTGGTTTTGTGTGTGTAAAAATCCTAATCACCACACATTCCCCAGTTCCTGCACACCACACACACACACACACACACGCACACACACGCACACACACACGGTCTATCGGTGTTCAGTCAGGTAAAGGTCTCTCAGTCGTGCTCTGTGAGTGGCCTCTGCTCAAACAGATCAATAGACACTGGCACGTCCCTCCACCAACCAAGAGAAAACAATTAAAAGCCATCGATCCTGTGCCAGGCTCCTCCATGAATATGCATGTGTCCTTGACCTTCCCTTGGAGAGGAAAAGAGAGAGAGAGAGAGAGAGAGAGAGAGAGAGACTGACAGACAGGTATAGGCACACACTCGTTTCCTCTCAGTTGTAATGTTAACCGGTTTGGGATTGTGTTTGGAGAGGCCTTGTAACGTTCCTTTTTCTGTGAAACCGCTGACATCAAATCTCCAACAGGTCTCCCGAGCTTACATGGGGGCAAATTGTCGCATTAAAGGCTGTGAAACCAGTTGCTCTTTTATAAGCCTGTTTTAGGCACAGACTGCTCTTTTCCGAGCCGTGTCGGGAACAAGGATCAAGTGATCCCACAACAACCGTCCCCTCCAGCTTTCCTGCTGCCCGCCTCTTGTCTAATTACAGATGTGTGACATGCACATGGGGACGTCTCCATGTTAGCACATCACTGTGCCTGTCCTGACACATCCTGTGGTCACAACAGTAAGAGCTGCAGGGGACAGCCCTGCCCTGTCCCCCGTCACTGGGGATTAGCATTAGCATGCTAACAGGACCCCCGGGGGAGTGCTGCGCTAAGGGTCAGGCTGACAACTGTCAACAGCCTGCTTTAATTAGCTGAGCCTGGTCTTCAAGGAGCTATGCTGAGACTGACTCCTCATTCAGAGTCCTGTTTACCAAGAACATATTATGGACAGAAACAAAAGCGTCACGCTGGCTTTTGATTGATGGTAACTGAAAGGATTGGAGTCTGACATGTGTTGCAGTTGTGAATAAAAATATCTATCTGTATCTCCTCTAGTCCATCATTCATAATCAATCCCTGTTCTCACCATCCCAGCTCTCCTTTTTGCTTTAATATTGCACTCGCATCAGGAGTCAACTGTGTTAGCGCTGACATGTCACACTGGCTAGCTCCTTACCTGACAGTATCAAGATGGCGTTGTCATGGGCCCGGGCACGAGGTGAGAAGCAGAGTGTGTGAGAGGTGGAGTGTATCGTCAGTCAGACATAGCATTATCCAGCTGTTCTTTGGCTGTCTACCTTTTTCTGTGGCGGGGTAATGGGAGTGTCACACACTAGCGAGACAGTTGGAGTCTCACTATTCAGCTGAGAGGCCACATCCATATACACTGCCTGCTAACTGACTGCCAACGCTGGCGAGGCTGTCCTGTCTGCCCCGTCTGCCCCACAATGACTGTCAGTGGCAACCTGGGGGCTGGCTGGCGTGACTGTCAGCGACTGGTCACAAAGCATTTACCTGCTGACAGATTTGCAATTAGTCCAGGGAATGTTGTTACTGGGAGAGAGAAAGAAAGAGAGAGAGACAGGGGGGAGCCAGAGAGGGGGAGGCGGGAGGGATAGGTATAGGAAGGGAGGCAGGGAAAGGGTGAATAGATGGAGAGTGAGAGGTGGATAGATAAAGAGGAGAGAAGGTGGGTTTTGGGGGGGTGGTAGGGCAGGTGAGAAGAGATGCAGAGACAGCAGCAATGGAGAGTGAGAGGTGAATAGATAGAGGAAGGTAAAAGAGGATTGTGAGGATTGGACGGGTTTGATCTCTGAGGCATCACTCGGTGTGTGTGCGTGCTGAGTGTGTGTGTGCATGTGTAGAAGATTGGCCCATAGTATCATGTCAGGGGAGTATGGCTGCTGTTGGCCTTGGTCAACACACATTTACTTAGTGACTCAATCCTAATGAATGTTCCCAGTCGCATCACCCCATCACACACACACACTGCCGATGACCTCCTGGAATTACTGTCCTCACTGTTTGGAGGAAAAACGGACGACAACTTGTCTTTTAACACGTTGCATGTACTTGCTTGAACACATCCACATTTTTTCTGCACAAAGACTTGCACTGAAGGAATCAGTGGTGTCCGGTCCTCTAGAGTCACATGGCTGTGTAACACACTGCGGCCTCGCACAAACCCAGCGCTGCTCCGCTTTCCCTCAAACTCTGGAACTCATCACCATCTACTAATGACCTCTCTCCCTCTCCCTGCAAGCTAGTAACACTCCCCACTCGCCCTTCACTCTCATCTCTCTCCATCCCACACACTCTTTGTGTGTTCACGCGTGTGTGTGTGTGTGTGTGTGTGTGCTCTCTGCCTGATAAGAGAGTGGCGGGGGCTCCTCCCTGGCCCCTAAGGGAGAGACGGAGCGTGACCGAAACTGTAGTCCCAAACCAAACACAAGTAGAAATTGGTCCATGGGCCAGGATCAATAGTGAATTAGCCAGTATGCTGGTTCAACGGAGGGCTGCTCAGCTCTGATCTGATGATCCATAGTAAGGGGCCGCAAGTGGAGACTTGAGACGAGCACAGAGACAAAGAGGACTCCAGCGTTGTAACCGTGGCATCCACTACGCAGTGATGACCGACTCAAATTGAAGGTTCTCCTTAAAGAAACTCTGAGAACCATGACTGTCCTTTCAAGAACAAACAGCTACAGTAGCTACAGCTACAATCCTCAGTAATGACATAAATTTATATTTAGGAAAAAAGGACATTCAATCGCTTTAGTAATTATAACATTTGTCTGTCGTAAGCAAAGGAAGCAGGGGGATAGTAACAGCCACAATGTGCATGCAGGAAAGAGCTTTGGTTAGATGATAAAACTTGAACTTGAATCTAGAAGCTGCTGATCTTGTGCCCTGCAATTCTAATCCACTTTTCCCTACGGTTAAAACCAAGTTGTTTTGGTGCCTTTACCTAATCAAGGTTAAAGTTTGACAAATTAAAGAATAGCATTGAGACTCACTGGATTACTTGGGAGAGAGATTTAAAAATAACAATCAAAATCAATGCAGCAGAGTTAGATATTCTTTTAGTCCCTGCATTACCCATGATGCAGTCTTCATCATCTTTTCATCTTTTGTTAGACCATTGCTGCCCTTCCTGTCTCTTTCATAGAGGAAATCTTACACCTGTTTTAACATAAAACATTATTAATTATAAATTTACCAGGAAAGTTTCCTGTCGGAGACACACAGAGATTGAAGAAGAACAAATATCAAACTAAAACTGAAAATTAGAGTATGATTGTTGAGCGCTAGCATTTTGTCTCTTGAGGTTTCCTTCAAGAAGTCCTCTGAGGCCACGGTCATTGTCTGTGGATGTGTTGACGCTCTTTGTGGTGCAGGTGTGAGTGCTCTACTAAAGTAACCCCACTGTTCATCACTGCCTGCCCTGATCCCAAAGGTGTGTGTGTGTCTGTGTGTGTGCGTGCATGTGTGTCTGTCTGTCTGGTGATTAATGAGCAGCAAGGTCTGATGGATTGTCCTGATCACAGAAGGGACACAACGTTGAGGAGACACACACACCAAGTGGGGATATAGGTTGCTGTCCAACACACTCACACACACACGCAGACAGACACACATATATGCAGACACATGCACACGCACACTCAAACACAAACACATGCAAATTTATGCATACGCACACAAGCATACATTCACAGACATGCGAGCATGTATAGTCGATACATTCAAACACTGTCAACCCAGCCTCACACACACACGCGCGCGCACACAAGCACACACACAGGGAGTTAACCTCTATCAGTCCATTACATCAGGAAGTGTCATCTCACACACATCTTTCCATCTGCTGACTCATACACGTGCACACCCACACACACACACACACACACACACACACACACACACACACACACACACACACATGCACTCTTCAACCTCCTGCACCTGGTCCAGCTGACAGAGTGGAGAAGTTTCCAGAGGTGAATGTGTGACCTGAGTGGGCTGACACCATTATCATGTCATCTCTCTCTTGAAGTTTGTGATGTGATCATGAGATGAGCGTATCTCTGCAGCTGCAGGTGCAATGAAGAAACACAGACACAAACACACACGTACACACACACACAAAACCAAGGTGGCCTCTTCCCTTGGGGGCTTAGCAGGGAACAGATGTAACAATGCACCTCATGTTGCCTCGCTGTCATGGTTGTTTCTTTGCCAGGCGAAGTGGGTTATTGTGATCTGAATCCACTTTGCGATGCTTACCGTTTGACTGAGTTCTTAAGGTGATTTACATCGATAGAGTGGGGGCTTTCTTGGGTCCAATGAATCGCATTTGGAATATCCCATTTTGCAACACAAACACATGCAAAGGTGCGGACGCATACACGTTCATACACATTCTCCCCCCCCCCAAGCAGTCTGATAAGGTTGTCTTATCAGAAAAGAAAGGGAAGGGTGGAAGAGGGGGGGCGCAGCTGTGTGATAATGGCTTTCACCAAATCCCTCCTCTGTCACAGATTAAAATGCCTGCTTGGAGAGCATTAGCAATCTTTCTTTTCATCTGTCTCCTCTTTTTTTCCCCACAGTCGGCCAGTGCCATCGGATTTCTCGGCCAATCTATTGTCACAGGCCTGCCACACATACAAGGAGAAGTCAACCTCAATCTGATAGGCCATTGTCTTATTCTCCCCATCGCTGATTCCTGCTCATGGTATTGATCGCAAAGCTGTCCCTCTCACATCTCATCACATCGCTCCCTGTGAGGGAGTGTGTGTATGTGTGTATGCGTGTGTGTGTATGTGTGTGTGTGTGTGTTTGTGCCTGTGTCAGTCAGTCTGATGGAAGATGTGGTCAGTGTCCCATTGGAAGAATCTCCCAATTGGGAGAAAATGCCCAAATTAGAACTCTTTTCTGTAATTACACAGATCTATAGGTGGCTGGACTGCACGCTGGAACTATGTACAATTGAGCCCAGTGGACTCCCTCCTAATCCGGTCACTCCAGGTATCAAGAGATCACATAAGTGTAGAGAAGAAGCCACTCGAAACTAACTGTGACACCGCTCAGCCACTTTCCCAGTAACACCCCCCACCCACCCACCAACGCCACCTTCGCCTCCTCCCTCTCCTCGCTCTCGTGCCTCCTCCACCATGCCTCACAGGCCCGTCTGTCACCCCTCTATAATTATGAGGAGTGAGAGTAATGTGTTGCAGTATGAATAGGATTGTCGGCCTGATTGTGATGTATAGGCTTTCATTACCATGTCCAGGCCTGTGCCCTTCGCCATGTAGGAAATCCTATTTAGGCCCTAATTTGGGAGCCTCCCCGACCGTCCCGCCTGATAGCAATCACACACAGTAATTGTGTGCTGGGGCAACTGACAAGAGTGGAGGCTCAGACATGGAGAAAGGGAAAGAAAGAAGGATAGGAGGAGGAGGAGGGAGGAGGTCCTGACAATGATATATCTGCATAGTTTGGTACATTATTCAAGTCATCCTCCACACAATATGTATGTTTTTGTGTGTATTTACTTATTTTAATGTGGGTTTGTTAGAATGAGAACAATTCAGAGGCACTCACAGTAAGACTGGAGATGCTCTTGTACAGGATTTGATGTGATTTTATAATGGACAATTGGAAGGTTTTCCACTTTCCCCTCTCTCATTTTACCTCAACAATGCTACATAGCTAATTGGGAGGAGAGATCATGCTAACTCAATAATTATGATTTATGAGACAATCTCCGGTTGGTATCGTGCATTCTCCCCCGATCTGATGACAACATGTAGCCAGCCCTCCAGCAATCAATATTTGTACATTTTCCATGTCTAAGTTGTTAACTTTTTAAATATTTCATTAGTTCTCCACACCAACATTTATGCAGATATGACTCCACTTATAGGCTTGTAGATAATGAATGTCTAATTGACTCATTTAAATACTGTTTGCCTGCAGGAGGGCCTTTGCATTAAATGTTTGATTGCCCTCATATTATCCGTCATTAATCCCCTCTGCTCTTAATAAGGACTTTATGAGTCTTTCTTAAAACTTCTCATCTACCTCACTATTCCCTTTGCATAATTAAGTAGAATATTCAAAATATGTAAATGAAGAAGCTCTCAGGATTTGACTAATGGTCTTTGTGCCACAGAATTTCTAATTATAGGCAAACCTTTGCATTTTCTGTTCAGCCTTCAGTCATGGCCCATTAGCTCGGGTCAATATGGGTCAATACAGTTAACTCTTATGTTTAAAATCTGGCTTGAGTTTGTTTGTTTTTTTACACCACATACAGCATTTGATCAAACCATTAGAAGTTCTTTATACCTGTTGTGTTTGCCAATGCAAGAAGTATGGTCCATTCAGGCACTGAGAGGTCTTTTAAAGGAAGATGTACAGCACAGAGCGAACTTTTGACAGCCATTACAAACTGTCACTGTGCCAGAGTGGGTGAGAGACACAAACTTGTCTGTGTTTATAGCTTAACTGATCCTCTTATTCCTGCTACTCCTCCAGTCTCTCTGCTCTGCCCTAATCTCTCCGGGGGTCTTACTGGCCCAGGATGACAAATGGGAAGGAGAGGCCAGTCAAGCGTGGGCTCTGTGGAGAGGCTCAGGCCGGGGGTCTCACTAAGCCCCCTCAGCTCTGCCCTGGATCATCTCTGACATGGCCTACACTAACCCCGAAGACGGAGAGGCCACACAGATCACACACAAACCCAGGTATGTATACAGCATCATAAATGGGTCCACACATGTAAGCACACAAACAGAGAAACACAAGAGGAGATAAACCTCTGATCAGAACATCACACCAGACTGATCTGTCTCATAGACACCTTTACCTCATGTCACATGTGCAAACACACTTCTCTTAGCTGTTCCAGCCATCCGGGAGAGGTGTGTATGAACGTCAGCACAAAACTGATGATAAAATCCAGCCAGCTCTATTTTAGAAAACACAGTCCAGCTCAATAAGAGCATGTACTAAATGACTGCAATGTAATGAGTATCTGTGTGGCTGTACTCAGAGCTGTGACTCTGACAGGGCATGAGAATGTAATGCGCTGAAGTCTCCTTCTCTTCCCCCCTTCTCTCTTTCGCTACATGCTCCTCTGCGCCCCACTGCTTCTCAGCCACGGGATCAGCTGCAGGCGCTAATGAAACGTCAGTCAGGTAATTGAGGCTCTGGTGGTGGTGGTGGTGGTGGTGGTGGTGGTGGTGGTGGCCCATCCAGGCAAGCAGTCAGCCTGTGTGGGTGATGACACCAGGACGCTAGAAGCTACAGGATCTCAGCAACTTCCTGTGAAGCTTCACAGGAACTGCAGCACAACCCGGCGGGATGGAAAGCATTGCATTTAGGCTGACATTCCCTCTGCGTCTTCCTGTTTGTGTTAGGGAGAAATTTGAGCGACGAGTAGCGAGGTTTGTACCGGTAAGTTGAGTCATCAACTCAATGAGAAATTGTTAAGCAGCTTGGTGAAAGCTTCTGTCTGTGAGGAGGATGTTCTGTCAGCAGCACTAGTGATGGAGTCAGAGGTTAAAATCCTTTGTTATTGCACCCCAGAGTGATGTTACCATCCCTGCCATCCGCTGACCTGCTCAGCACCCCCAGTGAGTTATGGGTAATGTTTAATTCCCCTGCCATGACAGCTGTGGATCCGCATGGTAAATTGGATTTTTTTTTTCTTTCTTTGTTAGAGTCGTGCTTGTGCAGGTGAAGAGAGGGACATTCGCGGCACTGGTTTGCCGAAGCAACTCTGTCACATTTTGTTCAGAGGCCTCTCTGTCTCTCGCTGACAAATCAAGTCAAACTGGCTTGTTTCTCAGGGCTGATGGTGGAACAGAGTGGAGCTGATCTGTCCAACCTGATCATTGTTTATAGTCAGCATGCAATCACAGCTCTGACCTGAAAAGACCACACTCTGCTCACCCCTGTGTGTCCCCCTTTCTTCATCATGTTAGCTAGGACAGACAATAAAATAAAAGTCCATATATATGGATACACACACAAGCTGAGGATGAAACTGAATGCATTTATCTCATGCACGCTCAAGACATGAATACATATGCTGTAAACTGTAAAACTGTAAGGTTAACTTGTTTTTCTATCTTTGAGTGATACCCACTAGCTGATTTAGAGATAGTTCAGTCTAAATCTGCTGCATGTGTAAACATGGAATTCTGTGCCTACATTTTGACCATATCAATTTATAATAAGGTGCTATCATGAAAAAGTTGTTTTTTTTTTACTTTTACTGCCCCTAGGTGGGAAAACAAATCAGTTATTATTGCTTAAAGTTCTGATCATTTTGGTTTCAACAGCATAAGTTAAGAAAATAACAAATCTGAAAATCCATCTGACTTGTCTTTTGTACACTCAGTGTATATGTCTATTCTAGGAAATCTCTCAATCTAAAATGACTTTTTCTTTTTCACAAGCATCCTGCCATATTCCTTTTTTTACGAGGTAGGACACCTTGAAAGAAAACACCTGACCGGGGATGTTCCCGAGAGCAGCGCAGTACAAGGGAGAAGGAAGTCTAGATTTATTCCCACTCTCCTCGCTCAACTCCACTCCACTCTCTCCTGCCTCCCCGAGGCTTTAATGTGGAGAGTGGACAGTGGGGTTAATGCCTCGCTGTAAGCACTGCTTAGCACCAGTGATTGGGTTTGCGTTGAAGCAAGCCTTCCCCCACCAGCAAAAAAATCCAGTGGAAATGACTTCCACTGTCCAGCCCTATGGGCAACGATGATTTTCCAAACCCCCGGTTTCAACTCCCCTTCCCTTTGTTGCAGCTCGGTGTCCCACAGGGCACAGGTGAATTTGATGTGGAACAATGATTAAAAGTTTTTTCCCTCGAGGTGACCTGAATACTGGAGGTGAAAGTCAAAGAAAGACATGGAGATGAGAAGGGGGCATGGAAGTGAAAGTCTGTTTTGGACATTTGTTATGGCCCATATAGTAAGCGCTCCATCCTGAGCTCAGGAGGGAAATTATCCAGACCCTGTCCTCACTCTCCCATCGCACCATTCCTGCCTCTTTCCCTTGTAGTAATCAGCGATTGTATGTGACATGATGGGTATAAAGCACTGTGCCACAGCATGGAGGCATCGACAATCTAATCATTGTCACATCAGCGATTACCTCAAGGCGTGATGTATTTGAACAGGGTTCTATCACATCTGCTATTACCTGACTCTTCCTGCCTTATGTCCCTCAGTACACATCTTTTCTCCTAACTGTGTGTTCAATCACCACCACCAGCGTCGCCTTCTGGTGCGGGCGAGTGACCCCCTCGACAGTGACGTATGCCAGCGATTAGCCTGGATACAGTTCAATTATGATAAACAGCCAGTGCACCTCTTAGGCCGTGATTAAAGCCTCGGCCCGGCCTTGATAAAGAGATCCCATCTCAATGCCATCACAACCACATTATAAGACACTCTGCTGTGGTGTTCTGCCTCATGCTTTTCACATCAGTGTTGCAGAACGTACACTGTAGCCTGGATGGAGCTCATGGCAGATGGAGCAAGATGGGGGGTGCTGGGGGTCTTTATCATTCACACATGGCTGGTGATGCATCCCTTCCCACCTATTTTCAATTTAGACGGGTATTTATTAATAACCTCCACTTTCTTGAAGCCTATCTTACACGATACCTGCCATATAACTTAAGATAGGTTTAGATATTGAGGGAAAGGGAGGGAGGAAAAAAGCCCCGGTTTTGATAAATGGATGAGCAGTGATGAAAAGAAGATATCAGAGGAGCATGAAAGGAGAGAGGGGAAGAGAGCAGAGCATTAATCCAACACCAGGCTGGTCGAGAGAGGGAGCGAGAATGAGAGACAGAGAAAAGGGGAAGAGAGAGGGGAGGAGGAAGCAAAAGAAAGATA
>JAUZTA010000025.1:14756600-14774985 GCA_034780835.1 Ctenochaetus striatus
ACACACACAATAAAAGACACACATATACACTATACACACATACATACACACACAGAGGGTCTGTTTGTACACACACAGAAGTACACATCCATTCACAGTGTGAGTGCCACCTACCAGCTGTGTCATCCTGCTGCCGGCCTGAGCCTGGTGCACCAACCACCCTGGAGACACTGGCTGATGAAGTAGCAGATAGAAAACCTTTGAACTGACAGCGGCAGACAGAGAGAGAGAGAGAGAGACAGAGAGAGAGAGAGAGAGAGAGAAAAAGAGGGAGAGAGCGAGGGTGTATGGAAAAGGCAGTTTGCCACGGTCATGCAGAGGAAAGTCAGTCAGTTTGTGCCAGCAAACCTCTCGTCTCTCGTCTGTACTGCTGCCCGTTCACCACAGAAACGTCTGCCCTATTCATCCTTTTCTATCTCCTTTTGCTTTTCATCTTTCTATGGTTTTTTTATGTTCATGCTACATTCCTATTTCTATCAGGATGCACTGAGTCACGCATCCCTTTTTCTTGTTATCTCTCATTGTCCCATAATGCTCTCCTCACACAGACAATAGCTAAGTCACTGTAAATTTATCATAAATTCAAATCTAACTTAATCCCAGCCCTTCTGCCCATTGTTGCTCCTTAACACCTTAACTTAAAATCACTTTCTATTAACGTCTCATCCTGTTTCCAGCGTCTCTTTTTCTCTCTCTCCCTCTTCATCCTCTCATAAGCATCTCTCTCCTCACACACACATACACACACACACACACGGTGCTCTGCATATCTCCACGTATCACGTTTGTCTAAGCAAATAGCCCAGTCACCACTCTATTCAGACGGGTGAGCAGGTAAAAATGGTTTGGGTGTCAAGTTTCCTCATTGATTGGAAACCCGGTCGGCCACAGGAGATGTGATTTTAGATTATTAATGAGGCTCCACGACACTTTGTTTGTCCGTCCATCATGTGGGCAAATGGATGACGGGGGTCAACAAGTGAGCAAATGGCCCACTGTGACTCTGCACTGACAAATGAGGGTGATGTCATGTGGTATCAGTGTTTATAACTGTGCATTCATTACTGCTAATGTGGCTGTAATGACACAATAATCAGCCTGCTAATTGAGTGTCATTACAGGGGAGACTGGTGCTGTGTTCTCCCTGCAGATGCCTAATGTCACTGTCATGGTTACTTATTGAGCAAAGTGTGGCAATAATCACATTGCACGATGAAATGAGGAAGGAATGACCTAATCTGCTCCTTATGGTCCACATTAAAAACAATCAGCCCTAATGGAAAAATTGCGCAATGTTTTATTCTGAGGGATTTGTCTGTGCACTGATGCTGGACGCTGCAAATTAAAAGGACTCATTACGGCTTTATTAGCAACATTTTTGGGGCAATTATCACCATATCTTATTAATCAGCTGCCTCTTTTTCTCTTTTTCTTTTAGGTGGTGAGTTAAAAGGAGCTGCAGTCACCCGCTGGTTGCTTGGCTCAACCTGGAACATCCGATGACACCACGTCTGGTAACCACCCTCTGTCATGTCTGCTGAAGCCTGCGGGAACAGCCCCATAAACAGATTCTGCATTCAGTAGACTGAAACTCAAACTGGATGAAGCCTCTTTTCATTTATGACAATTTAACAGACAAAAACTCACATTCTCTGAACCACCTGACTTGTTTTCTACCTCTCGTTCCTGCTCTAATTGTCAAGAAAAGCAAGTTCTGAAGAGATCAACCCAACTTATTTGAACACTTGACAGCTCTGACCCGCCCGTCACGCTCCTGTGAGCAGAAGGGAAAGCATTGCATTTAGCAGGCAACATCAGTGCGGGTTTATTATTCAAGGCCATTGATCCACTGACCCCCTGATCTAATTAGACACACAGGTGTACACACACACAGACACACATCTGGTGTCTGCAGATGCTTCAAATAGTCTCGTGTTTGTAACACCTGGTGCTGGCTCACACGCTCAAACAGCTATACCCAATTGGGTGTCAGAAGTCCATCTGCACGCTATTAACCCCCATCGAGAGCGCCGACCTTGACTGTGATCAGACGCGTGTTTGTGTGTTTGCATCAGCGGGAGGCCGTGTCTCGTCCTGTCTGCTCTGATTGAGACTGAAAATGAGAGCTCATGTGGCACAGGGGCCCTGATAAATATTCTAAAAAAAAAAAAAATTAGCGCCTGAGGGCTGGGCACTCAAATAAAAAAAGCCACAGAGATTCATCTCACTGTTTAGTCAGTTCGTCAAAATGCGTGACACTAAAAAAAGTAGTGTGTATTAATTGAAAAGTGCATGCATATGTGTCTGTCACATTGTCAGAGCAGATTAGGGGAAGGCCTTTCTAGGTCATGTCACTTTGACTGACCTAGATCTGACTGAACAAACTGGCCAGCTGAGGAAGATGTGCAGAAGTCCTGCTGTGATCAGAATACACGCATCATAAAACAGTTTGTCACACTCGCTGACCTGGAGATTGTTCTGCAGTTTTCTTACTTATTTGCTACCTGCTAACTTTGGCAACCTAAATTCATATATTCAGGCCTTGTGCTCTTAACCCGACAACAGTGACTGTAATATATAACTTGTAAACCTCCCTTTTATTAAGCCTAATAGTAAACTCCCAATCTCCACTTTGGTCTTTGCTCCTGCACCACCCCCTCATGAACGCCTTCCCTTCCTTCTCCGCACCTCCTCCAAATACACCAACCATCCAGTCAGTGTGTAAGCCCTGCCTTCGGGCCCCGTGGAGGATGAACGATGTGCCCACACTTGACTACGAGTTGCTGCTGTCCCCGGCCAGCTCCTCACTCCCTGGCAGCCATGGCGGTGGCAGCAGCAGCCCCCCTCTGGCCTTGGTCGGGGTGGACAATGAGCAGCGCACCGCCTTGGCCTTTGTAGGCCTCCTCATGCTCTTCCTGATCTTCCTGCTGGTCAGGTGCTTCAGGATCCTGCTGGACCCCTACAGCCGCATGCCTGCATCATCCTGGACTGACCACAAGGAGGGGCTGGAAAGGGGCCAGTTTGATTATGCACTGGTGTAGCGGGGGAAAGTGAAAAAATTCATCGCACATAGAGAGAATCTTACTAATGTAGCTGAGGAAATGGACTGGACCAATGCATAAAATTGTGAATGCACTCTAAGAGGAGGTTTTACCTGATGTTGGAGAAATCCTGGTGTATTTCACTGTATCTCAGCCTGTGTACTGGTGTAAATATGAGGTTGCAGGATGCTATGTAACCATAAAAAAGTCTGGTTCAACAACAGGCACGCAGACAGCTGGCATCCCTGTGAGCCAAACACTCACCCACACCCAGATGTTGAACCGTGAGGGACAGATATAACAAGCTGCACAGCTGCCTTAACCTGACCTGCTGTACTAGTCGAACATGCTACCACATCGCATCACTTTAGGGCTAGTTTTTCCAAATTCCAAAGCTTGTCAATATCAAAACACAATATGATTTTTTGGAAGGAACACATCTGCTCACAGCATAGTTTATAACCTCAAAGCTACATTTCAGATGAGATCACAGGCAGTACTTAAATGAAGGCGTTTACACTTAAGCAGATGCCCCTTTAATGAACTAACGTCCATCGTAAAGCATCCAAGTGTTAAGTGCTGATCAAGGAGCACAAATCCTCACATTTTCTTTAATTTCGGACCCTGATCCTGGAGCAGCACTGCAGTTTCAGATGCTTTTTAAGGCCCAAGCAGGTAGTTTGTGTCTCCATAAAATTTTGTCAGTGTGTGTTTTGTGTGTTTCTGTGTCTATAACTGAGAAGCCATATTGAAAGTATATAATCTCTTATTACTGCGAGTAGAGTTTATGTTCACTGGTTGTGTCCTTTGCTTTAGTCAGCCTGCCAAGTGTGGTGATGAAGCAAACAGCAACCTTTAGGCAAGAGAAAGCTTTATTTTTCTATTCCTGACTCAAGTTTGGGAGTCTCCTTTTTGCTATCTTCCTGTCCTCCTCCTCTTACTGTAACAGTCTTTAGGCCGTGGATTTTTGAGGTAGTCTTGCAGCCACGTCTTAGAAGGCAAAGCAGGTAGCTTTGCTTTTTTTTGTGTGTGTTTTTAAATTACATATTTTTCTGACTATCTGCTTTGTTTTTGATACACTGGATTGAATCAGTGAAAATATTACAAATAAAAAAAGGATTTTCTTCTTCAATTAGTCTTCTGAATTTCCACTGATAGCTGGACTGCGTGGGAAGTCCGTATTGTTCATGTTGGAAATTAAATAAAATGATTACTACTTATCTGTCACTTTGTGTCACTTTTGTCAGCTGTGGACATTTACACACATGCATAAGAAGAAAAAAAAATGAAAACTCAGGACACGAAACTTAAAAATATAACCCACAATACTTTATTGCCATTAATGTCACTGGACAAAAGTTTACACTATTATGTGAATCACTCTAATTTTACAGACTGCCATTTGGTGTCATTAATCTTTGGTTTCTGTCTTTTAAACAAAAATGATGATCATTCAGGATATTAAAAGATGTTCCATAATGGCTGATTGATTTATTGATCCTCAGCTCGTAGATGTGATGTGACTGGATGATTGTCATTTCAGCTTTCAGCTGGACTCAAGCATCAGTCTCATGGTGAACATTCAAACAACTAAACCAGGCTCCTTTTTTTTCTTTCTAAAGTATAAAGCACAAACAGTATTTCAATGCAAGCAGATGATAATGACAGTATTGTTTCAAGTTTGACACTGAAGCTGAGTTACAGTAATCACACACAACACACTGCCTTTTTTTAAAAAAAACATAGTGGCAAATAAAAGAAAAAAATTACAAACTGTCAATAAAGATACAAAGTATACAAAGGTTCCAGGTTAGAAAAATGGTTATGTATGATAAACATCGCCTAGGCTGTGGGACAGTGCAGCAACCTTGACTGTTAAGAGAAAGAGAGTATTGTTCAGCACCATAGATCCTAGCTGCAGATGGTCAAGTTTGTATGATCCTTTATGGCATTTCACAGACAGTGTAAGTTTGTATGAGATAACAGTTGATGGGAATGTTGATTATCTTTAAGTCTGACGTGCTTTAATTTCTCTAATGGCCGATTTGACCGGAGACAGCGGTCTCAAACAATACAGTCAGTGATCAGCAAACACAGCTGCATTTGCTGCTTCTTTTCTTCCGAACAAAACAAAGTCAACAGCACTTAAGGCCTTCTATCTTGAGTTTAATGTGAATTCTTGTTTTGGCAGCCTTGACATTTAAAAACAAAACCAAAAAAAAAAAAAAAAATCTACATTTCACTTAAAAATATACAATTTAATTTTCAAGAAGCAAGTTTGATAATATTGGTTTTTCAGCACTGAGACAATACAAAAGACAGACATACATAACAACAATAAATCCTAGCAAAAAAAAAAAAAGTCACTTTTGCAATCCAGATTCAAGACTGCACTTCCTTTGTACAGCGAAAGAGAGATGGTTTTATTTAGCACCTTTTTTCTCTTTGAGAGAAAAAAAAAATCATGAGATATGAAAGATGACCTGACAGATATTTGTTTGTTTGTACTTTTGTGAGGTTTCGTGTTCACCTGTGCGTGTACTTACACTGTAAAGCACTACCTTTAGTTACAGCTTGGGTAATGTTGACATGTCATGTACAGTACCTTTGAGACTGTCACTGTTTTCAGCTGTGTGTCTCTAAACGAGGCAAAGACCTCAGACATTAAGCTCATGGTCAAGTTGAAGAAGGCAGGTAAAATCAGCTTATGGTAAAGTTGAGCCTCCAAACACCGGCTGTCAGCTGCGTCTCTACTCTCCTGAAGACTTGATGTTGAGGAGTGAACATGCTGAGAAGCTACGAGCCTCTGACAGCCGACACGGGAAACACACTTTGGACTTCATGGGAAAAAGCTGGCTCTCAGGTCCAGAATCAGTGCACCTGAAGTCTTAATCCCTACAAGGAAAAACACAAATGTGACCTGATTTGATCTTCTTTTAAGTCTACGAGCTACTAACTGGTGTATTCCCTGCTCATGATGGACGCTGAGCGACACTAGCACCCTCTTTTGTTTTAAAGTTGGCATCACAGCATGGCGTCCGTACCCGGAGAGGAGTACTGAGGTAACCAAACATGACAGCACACACACGCAAACACGCTAATCCCTGCTTGCCGCTGCCTGCAGACAGGACGAAAGTCAGTCACATCAGAGCAAAACACAGCTCACTGTTTTCTCATCTAAAAATTGGTTGGCATCCGGCTACAAAACAGACCTCTATGGACTAAAAGAACCTGAAATGCTGTGTACATGTTGCAGTCCTTCGTGTTAACATTATTCAAACAGCACAAATACATTAAATGACACACTACAATACTGAGAGGGGCAGACGTGATAAACATCAATCCCCAGTGTTGTGATTTTTTTTTTTACCAAGATCACAGAGAGGTGAGAAAGTCCTTGGACCACCATGGCACCCAACCACTTCACTTCAGTCTAAACACGAAACAAAAAGACGTCTCTTTTAATCCTGCACTGTGATTTAAATGCTACCAAACCTGCTGCATAAAGACAATTCTGGCCACTCTCAGCACTCTAGTAAAAAAAAAAAAAAACCCTCTTTTGAGTAATTTCTTGCTTTGCTTGTCTACAAAAGTGCTTCATGGACTTTATCTGACTGCCAGCTTGTCTTTATTAGGGGTCTGTGGTCCAAGCACTGAGGCACCTCTCTGCCACCTCCTCAACTGGCTCTCTCAGTGGAGAATGAGTGCTGGGTCGGGTTCAAGTGGAGGGGCGCAAGAGGAAGTGTAGTCAGGGTAAAAAAAACACACACACACAAAACACAAACATATAATAACATAAACAGTAACCAAGTGGTGGTAAAGTTGGGCTGATTGAGTCAGTCTTTCATAGCCCTTTGATGATCCCCTTGTTGGTGGGGATGGTCCTGTGGGGGGGAGGAGGAGGAGGAGGAGGAGGAGGAGGGTTGGAGGGGGCAGGTTAAAACTCAAAGGCTTCAGGAATCGGTCCTGGACAGGATTGCAAGCGCTCTCCGAGCTCAGTGCAGGTGGATGTTGAGCTTGATGCGCAGGGCGTCTCCTATTTCCCCTTGTAGGTAGTCACTGTCGTGCTGCGCCTCCAGCTGGTGTAGTCTTCGGGGCCCGAACAGCCGCAGGCTGGCAATCTCTAGCCGGTAGGATCCCGGTGAAGGCGCCCTCTTGCCAAACCGGAGCACACTCTTTCCGTCGCGACGTTCCAGCAGGCGGAAGTGTTCGTTAGCATTGCCGTGGGTGATGACATAGCGTACATGGTTCTCCAGGGGCTGCAGGGCGGGCAGGAGCTCCAGCAGAGGCTCCTTGTTGAGCAGCGAGGACCGTGAGACGTTCATGAAGATGGAGTCCTGGGTGTCCATGCTTGCCATACTCACCGCTGAATCCTGCAGGAAGGACAGAGGGAGGGAGGGAGGTGAGAGATGAGAGAACTTCAAACACTGAGATGTCATA
Source organism: Ctenochaetus striatus (assembly GCA_034780835.1). Classification (NCBI taxonomy): domain Eukaryota; kingdom Metazoa; phylum Chordata; class Actinopteri; order Acanthuriformes; family Acanthuridae; genus Ctenochaetus; species Ctenochaetus striatus. The sequence goes on from JAUZTA010000025.1 coordinate 14,764,082, forward strand.
CTGAGATATCAACAGACTCCACTAGAGAAACAATTGCTTAAATTCTTGCCAATGTAAAAGTAAAAATACCACACATCTGACATCAGGAAATCAAATGTGACCCTGACTCGACCCTGAAACAGAAAGAAACTGGGATCGAGCACGGAGAGGCAGTTTATCAACACATGTACCTGACTGATCTCATTCTCATCTGCGTTACGTCTGTGTCGTCCGTTCTTTCCTCCACCGTTGATCTTGCACTCGTAGCAGGCCTCAGGAGACAGACTGTCATCCTCATCACCCTCAGCAAGCTGGCCAGGGAAGCCTGAGCCTGTTATACAGTGACTGGATGGAAACAAGAAGAGAGGTTATTATGTTAAGTAAAAGGGAAGAAAATTTATTTTAACTCTGTGGGCAATACTCCCAGCACATGAAACGTGGTCAAATATCACACTTGAAAAATGGCTAGTGACGCCACTTTTCACCAGAGAAACAGCGGCTGCTTAAATCAAATAATTTGTTCGTGTTCTCTCACCCTTGACCGGCTCTGTAGAAACCTCCAGGGCAGCCACAGAGGTAGCCTCCGTCGGTGTTGGAGCAGCCGTAGATACAGGGGTTGCTGCCTGTGCTACATTCATTCACATCTTGGCAGCCGCCAGCGCTCTGCTCAAAGTCAAAGCCAGAGGGACACACACACTTGAAGCTGCCCAGTGTGTTGTAGCAGGAGGCAGAGCCGCACACTGTTCCTGACTGACACTCGTTTTCATCTGCAGAGGGAGGAGAAGCTGAGTGTGTTAGCAGATGAAACAGTACATTTGTTGCAATTTAACTACATGTTAGAATGTTGATAATGCTTTAGCTTTAGCTCTTTCTGTCCTCCATATTGTTATACACAGCACTTAACAGGAGTGTCAAGTTTCTTATGTAATATAATCATCCCGTTACTTATTTGAACGCCCAGATCAACAGTGAGAAAAGAAATATCACCTTCTGTAAAGCAGTAAACTTGAATGGCTACTTATGTGTCAATCAAAATAAGATCAATCAAAGAAAAACATGTGAAAGTATAATTATTATCATAATTCTAGCTATTAAATTCTATCAGAATAACTCAATTTAAAACTATTTAAAAAAATACAAATTTTGTTTCATGTAACAAGATTTTTTATATAAATTTATACTGTAATTTATTGTTATTCTCTAATAATAATCCTTGAAAGGCCTGGAAATTGAGAAGACAGTAATGACTCCATGCTTCTGTTGACAGGTGCCATTAATGGTCATTGCTGTTAACTCACAGACAGATTCAGTGTAACTCACCCACACACTGGTTCCACTGGTAGTGCTGCACGTAGCCCTGCGGGCAGCCACAGCGGTAACCTCCCAGCATGTTCTGACAGCCGTGCTGACAGCGGTGGTTACTGCCACACTCATCCACGTCTGAGGACAAATTAACACATTTGTTGTTTTTTTTCCACTTTTAGCTGTGACCGTAGTGCAACTCAGCGCCTTCTTGAACCACCTCAATCACAAACACCTTTTCTAGTGATTTTTGGATAAAATTCAATGAGTCATGCTCACCTTCACACTCCACGCCTGAGCTGTCCAGGGAGAAACCTTTAGAGCATTCACAGTTGAAGCTACCAGGAGTGTTGACACAAGAGGCCCGAGAACCACACACACTGTTCTGAGCGTTACATTCATTGTTATCTGCAAAGAGAGGAGACACAGATTACTGAGTTTCTATTTAAATTTTGAGATATGTTTTAGATCTTTCTGAGGACACTACGTTTGTATTTGCAGGGTAACACTGATTTTCTCCTGTCTAAGCCTTTTTTACCAACATGGAATCAGGTCTGTTCCAGTTTGTGCACTGACTTTTAACCGTTCAGAGCATTTTAATAGAAAAAGATTTTGAATCAGGAAAATCTGTTCCAGTTTTGAACCAAATAAAGCAAGTTTTCCTTAGGAACAGTAGCTGGCATGTCAAATTCTTCAGGTTGTTGTACACTGTGCAACACACTCTACTGATGATGCATCCTTGATTAGAATGGTTTCCCAAAACAAAATGGTGGAAACAAGGGCTGGTCTGTTAAATAACACAAAGGTTCCAGGAATCCTGAACAGAACAAGAGCCAATATAGTAGAAAAACAGCTGTCTGGGACTCACCAATACAGGCTGTCTGGTGCTGAGTGAAGCCAGGGGGGCACTTGCAGGTGAAGCCTCCGATGGTGTTTACACACAGGAACTGGCAGTTATGCTGCTTAGTCGAGCATTCATCCAGATCTTAAAGGGAAAGAAGATAGTATTTAAGGTCCACCAAAGCCGTATTACAATGAGGGATGAAACCTCAAAGGCATGATGCTTCTTAATTAAAATGATTTGAGAGCGATATTTCATTGATTTTACATGCAATAATATTTCAAATCAGCTCAGAACTGCTGATTTGTTGAGAGAATCAACACTACTAATGTGAATTTATCAAATCACATCTAATATTTTTTATGTAGCTATGAAATGACCAACAAACAAATCCACAAATCCAGAGTGCTCCTACCTTTGCAAGTCTTTCCATCCGGCTGTAGGCTGTAGCCTCTGGGGCAGGAGCAGAGGTAACTGCCCTCTGTGTTTTTACACAGGAAGTTACAGGGCTTAGGAGACAGAGCGCACTCGTCCATATCTGAAATAGACAGAGAGGGAAAAATAAGGAATAAGGGCAGAGATGCTGTAAAGAAATCCTGCAGCCTGACAGGGAGTATTATCAATAAATTGCAGGGGTCTCTTGGACAACATTCAGCATCTATTAAACACGACAGAGATCAGCCGTACCAACACAGGAGGTTGCAGTGAAGTCAGTTTTGTAGCCCACGTTACAGTGACAGCGGAAGGACCCGATGGTGTTGATGCACTGGCCGTTGCGACACAGATCTGGCATCACCTGGCACTCGTTGATGTCTGGAGGTGTAGAGACATTTGGGAAAGGGATGTGGATTAGACAGATACTCACTCTGCCAAACATAAAGGGCTCCAAGTCTTAATAAGCGTCTTTATGACAGCGTGTGTCTGCATTTAACTTGATGCCTCTCAACTTTGCTTGATTTACTTCTATTTATTCCGTTTTTTTTTAACTACTTTAAAAGATTGGGCTGATTAAGTTTAATTAAATTAAAAAAAAAAGATTTGCTCTAATTTGTCATTTCACTCTGTATTATTACTGTGCTACCCACCTCTACCGTCTGTGGTGTAGCCGGGTCCCAGTGGGCACATCTTCTTGTACTGTACGGTGCCAGGCAGTGGGCAGAGCTCACACTGCGACCCCCAGCCTCGCCCCGTGTTGCAGCAGCACTCAGACTTGGTAACGCTGCTCCTGCTGGTGGATGACTGCTGACACATAGTCTGCAGAACCTCTGTGTAACAGTATCCCTTTCGGTTGTCTTCAGGAAAGGACGACAAGAGGAGACAATAAATCTTTGTGATTAGGGGTGGAAGAGGAAATCAAGAGCATCGATTTAATTCAAAATAGGACTATGACGATAATAAGAGTGTGTAACAACATGTTCTTTAGTCGTAATGATCTTACCAATGCACTCAGTTCCGGTGGAGCTCGGCTCAAAGCCGTCATTGCACTCACAGCGGTAACTTCCCACCGTGTTGACGCAGCGCCCGTTCTTGCAGATGCCAGGCTTGGCGCGGCATTCATTCAGGTCTGCCAGTGTGTAGAGCAAAGGATGGAAAGATGAAGTGAGCAAAGTGGCAGATAAATCCAATATAAACAGCAGATTTTAGGTAAAGATAATGGTGAACTTCTCATATTAACTCACCCATACATCCCTCTCCGTCCGGTCTGCGCTGCATGCCAGGAGGACAGATACACATGAAGGTACCGATCAGGTTCTTACAGGTCATACCCTTGGAGTCACAATCATCCAGACCCTCGGAGCACTCGTCCTGGTCTGGAGGAGAAACAATCAGAGAAAGCCAATTCAACAGCTGTCTAAAATGGAACCTATTTAACCCTTTTTTTCTGTGGTGTCACAGAATCAGTATGGCAAACAAAAAAGAAGAGAAAAAAACAAAGATGAGAGAAACTAAACAGATAAAAATGACACTGTCACTCGGCCCTCTCACCTCTGCACATGCGCTGGTCATCTCGCAGCACGTAGCCAGCGGGACACATACACTCATAGGAACCAAAGGTGTTAACGCACCGGAAGGCACACAGCAGAGGATTCTGGGAGCACTCGTTGATGTCTGGAGTCAGGAGGAGGGACAAGTTAGTTTGATTTACTGCCATTTTTTAATTGATGCAGAAAACAGGAGCAGCTGTGCAAATATGTGCGGGTGTTATGGTGTGAATGACCGACCTTCACAAGTCATCATGGGTCCAGGCTCAAAGCCCTCCTGGCACGAGCACTCGAAACCTCCCACCACATTGGTGCACGTTCCGTTTCCACATGGGTTTCCTATGGAGCACTCGTCAGTGTCTGGAGGAGGGCAGGAACAGGGCAATTAAAACCTATGAAATATTTATATTCTACCTGACATTTTAAAGGCACTCATTAACCGCTTAAATGTTAGTCCAAAAATAGATTAAGCTGTAATGCACTCTGGAACTACTGGAGCCAGGAAAATAACACCAGACTGTGTTGATAAAACTGATAAGACTTTGGTGATATATTCTGAGCTAAAGCGATAAAAATCCAGGAGGTTATAGCTTTTAAAAAGAAGCCCTGCAAACATTAAAAATACTCAGTTCTTTTTTATGATTCCAGAGCTCATGTCACTGCAAAGCAACAATTTTAAGAAAATGTTACTAACTGTTGACTTAAATTTTAAAAAAAGCTATCTCACCAATACAGTTGACTCCAGTGTAATCCAGGTTATATCCAAAAGGACATTCACAGCGGAAGGAACCGTCCGTGTTGATGCAGATACCATTCTGGCAAATGCCTGGATTATCCAGACACTCATTCATATCTAGAGAGAGAAAGAGCATTTTTTAAACAGTGTTTTTATCGATTTTTCATCACACAAATGTCAGTATAAATATGCGATATATTAAGCTGCTAGCTTTTACTTTAACAAAATACAAATACATCAACCCTAGCCACATCCCACCACACAGCTACTTATTCTCTCGCTGAACATCTCCCTCACACTGGGAGCCAAAATCAATATGAAGCATATGACAACATCCATCAAACAATTTAATGGTACCTCTGACAAAGTAAAATAATATATTGACAGGAGTTTACCCTCATGCAACAAATTTTCATAACATATTCCCATCCCTCCTCTGGGTCTACCTCTTCTTTATTCCTTAAAGTAAACTGTCCCATGTTTTTCTCGTAAACAGGCTCTACGATAACTCAGCTTTTAATAAAATCATTGAATTTTTTGCAGATTCCCTCATAAAGATCCAATTTGTTTTTCAGGGTTTTTGTTGTTCTGTCTGCTGACATACATAGTGCCATATTCCTGATTCATTAATGAACTATAGGGACAACAGTTTTCTTTCTGTTAAAACATATCATTTATTTGGCCTGCAATATAGCAAAATCCATAAATTTATAATTCTTTGAATCTCAAGTTGAGATCTGTTGGATTCAAATGTAGCAAAAGTGTTATGATATCTAGTTAAAACATCCATCAGGATTAAACTGACCACCTCACCTCAGAGTTTGTCAGGTACAGTGCAAAACGCGAGAAAACTAGGACACTTTTAAACATATACCACACCTCCATAATTGGCTACTAAATTAAAAGGATTAAAATCCACATTGTAGCACTCACCTTCACGAGCATCACCTGGTCCAGGTAGAGCTCCGTGACCGTAGGGACACAGAGTGTCAAAAGCAGCTGGAGACACATCACAAGAAGGTCAGCCTCATTATGTTACAATGTTACAAACGTCTTTTTTGTGCATGTGCATGTCTTAATTAGAGCTGTGTGTGTGTGTGTGTGTGTGTGTGTGTGTGTGTGTGTCCTTGTTACACACCCTCGCTCTCTCTTGGGCACAGCTCACAGGGAAGTCCCCAGCCTTCACCAGGCATCTTGCTGCAGCAGCACTTGGCCTTGGTGGTGTTTAAAGCTTTGGGGACGGAGCATTTGCCTGCCTCGAATTTGGTAAAACAGAAGCTCTCTCTGGTATCTGCAATTAAAAAAAAAAAGGGAAATTCAAATCTTGTAGATGCACAATAAGTGATCTGTTTCATGAGACACAAAAATCAAACACCGCCACCTTTGTAAGGTCGATAAATATGTGAGATTACCACTTCCACTCAAGATAATCTGCTCAATGACAGTCTCTCACCGTAGCAACGTCTCTTGTTGTCAGAGAGTACGAAGCCCGGCTGGCAGGTGCACTGGAAGCTGCCGGGGGTGTTGGTGCAGGTGCCAAACTGGCAGATGTTGGGCTCCACCGCACACTCGTTGATATCTGGCAAGGGAATGTAAAAGGGCAGAGATGGGAGGAGAAAGGGAGGTGAGACGATGGCTGGTACATTAGTGAGTGTGTGTTTTAGAGCAGATGCTCAGTTGCCCCTGCTGGTTTGAGTATTTAGTGTGTGCTTATGTGTGTTGATTGATGTATATTTGTGTGTGTGTGTGTGCTGTGTCTTACCTATACACTGGTCATTCTGCACCTCATATCCAGGAGGGCAGATACATCTGAAAGATCCGTCCAGATTCTGACAAGTTCCTGGAGAGCAGGTGCCGGGCAGACTCACACACTCATTGATATCTGTGGAAAATGGGACAAATAACATGTCAGAGCAAAGTGTGCATGCCAGAGGAAAATTATACAGCATCAAAGTTCATAAATACCTCATCATTCTCTTCTTTCTTTTGTATATTTGATCACTGACTCACCAACACAGTTCTTTCCATCTTGAGTGTTCTCATAGCCTTCATGGCAGAGACACTGGAAGGAACCCAGTCCATTGATACACTGTCCGTTTCTGCACACTTGGCCCTGGAGGGCGCTGCACTCATCTATGTCTGTAAGGTAAACATTGAGAGGATTAAGAATTTCTTAAAGGAAATTGATATTTTTCCTGGCATCCACAGTCTCTGAGAAAAGGCTGGCTTGAGTTGAATTACACTGTCAGAGTTTAAAGACACATTTTAAATACACTGTGATATATTTCCCCACAGAGCCAAATATAGTCAAAACACAGTCAAACTGGATGTCTAATTTTATTTCATGCCTGTCCAAATGTAATACTGCTACAGAAAAGAGCAGAATGTTGTTTTTGGATTTCACAGGTATTATTTTTAACAATATGGCATCTCAGCCGGTTCAAGACTTTGACCTTTTTAAACCGTTGTTGATCTTTGCAGAACAGCACAATAAATGATCCTCACCCATGCAGTCGTTGTTGTGTGTGAGCTCAAAGCCGGGGAAGCAGAGGCAGTTGTAGGATCCCACTGTGTTTTTACAGGTACCGTTACCACACGGCTGTCTGTCACACTCATCGATGTCTAAAATACACACAGACAGAAAAACATTCAGAGTGCGAGAGCGATACAAATGTTCAGATATTAAAAGTGCAGCTGTTATTGACTCACTCTGCAGGTTACCATGCAGTGCAACGTTGTGTGTATTAGTCTAGTTTTAGATTGTGCTTCTCACCCATGCACATAGTCTGGTCAGCAGTAGCCTTGAAGCCGTTGTGGCAGAGACACCGATAGCTTCCCTGCGTATCAATGCACTCTCCATGGCTGCACACATTAGGAATCTCTGTGCACTCATTTCGGTCTGAAAAAAGAACCAAAATAAAAATATTCAAGTTTCGTTAAGGGCAGCAAATATCAGCTATTTTCATCATTGAGTCAGTTGTTGATTATTTTTAGGTTAATAGTATAAACTTTAAACTGCCAAATTGTTTGTTTTGTCCAAAGTCAAATAATATTACATTAACAATTATATGAAATATCGATGATAAAATGAGTCTAGCTTTTGAGAAACTTGGAACATCATGTATTCTCTGATGAATTTCTTATTTCTGCATGTCAGATTGAACTTGTCTTTTGTTTTGGTTTTGTATAAACTTCGCATAAACCCATCTTGTGTTTTCATCAAAGCTTGGTGTAAGTCAGAAAAGGCTGCTCTGTTAACACAACTTCTTATGACTTTCCCTGAACAAGGGATGTTCATGTTTTACATTTTCCTCACATTACTACAGTCAGTCAATCTGTCCACCTCCGTGGTGCTTTGAGATGGGAACCTCCTGTCAGGTTTGACAGACAGGCCGGACTCACCCACACAGGCCCCGCTGGGGGACAGTTTGAAGCCCGGCGAGCACTCGCAACGGTAGCTGCCTGGAATGTTGATACAGTTGGCGTTGCGTTGGCACAGGTTGTCCCCGCTGTTACACTCATCAATATCTACACAGGAGAAAAGAGGAGAGAACCAGTGGACATCAATCACAGGCCCCATAACTGTCTGGTCAGGAAAGGCAGTCGGTCTGTGGACAGCAGGAGGGAGAACACAACGGCTCCATTTTGGCTGTGGTACAGTTCAGACAGTCGCTGGCAGGTTCTTGATGATTGAGGGTCCAGGCAGGTACTCCCATTCAGGGCAACTATACTTGTCTTTACAAGGGAATAATTCACTGGGGAAAAGGCAGCATTAACTCCCCTGAGTGCACTGCTTGTAAAAGTGCCTCTCAGCCAGTGAGAGAGCGCAACTGTATTTATGTCTGTGTGTGTGTGTCTGTCTGTGTGTGTGTGCGTGCGTGCGTGTGGTTGTGTGCGTGTGGGTGTGTGTGTGGCTGTATGGGTGTGAGTAGGTGCTAAGAAATGGTGATCAAAATTCTGGACCTGCAGTAAGTCTGTATATATTCTCTACTGCAATGAATGTAAAGGCATGCAGTGATACAGCGGGGTGGGGGGGGGGTCAAAAGGAGATTCAGTGTCAGGAAGTTAATGTGTGTTTGTATGTGTGTGTGCTTTTATTTTTGTATGTGTTGAGGGAGGAACAGACAGCAGCTAAAAGCAGCGAAAAAGTGGAGCATCTTTGCAACACCATCATGTGCCCATTGTTTCATAATAGGTGGGGATGGTAATGAAATCCCAGATAGTAATCAGGCATAGTTAAAGGAAAAAACGCAAGACTAAGACAGAAGGAAATGTTTTGAAAAGCCTGAGTTATACCTTCACAAATAAGCAGTATGTTGTTGTAGCTGAAGCCCATCGGACATTCGCAGCGGAAGCTCCCGATTTGGTTGATACACACTCCGTTGGCACATATACCAGGTATCTCCCTGCACTCATCAATATCTGCACAAAGCAACGACACAGAATATTACAAAGCCTTGTACCATGGACCTTGTGCTGGTCTCAGTTTCATCTTGCAGCACAGCAGTTTTGCCCTTGTATTGACCTTACCAATTGGCTTGCCAGTGTGGATGTCAATGATGAAGCCAGGAGCCTGGTTACCACAGAGCAACTGGTATTCAGCTGAAACAGACAAGCCAGGAGACATTCAGACACTCAGACACGGATATAAATCTACTCGTACAGTTTGTTTTCACAGTTGTTTTCAGAGTATATTTCAGTGTATTTGTTGGCACTCACAGGTAGCAGGAGTTGGACAGGCCTCACATGGTTTGTTCCAGGCCTTTCCCACGTTGTAGGCGCAGCAGCACATCTTCTTGGTCATGTTAAAAGACAGCTCGTTCTCACACGTGTCGTTGAAGTTACGGTAACAAACACTCTTTCTCATGTCTGCATTTTAAAGAGGAAAACAGATGATCTTTTAAATCTAAAAGCTGACAGCTGGCACTTAAAATGTCTTATATACAGCATAAAATAAGTATTTTCTTGTCAGTTCAAGTAGGATCTCTCTCCCACTCACCCATGCAGTTGTTTCCTCCATTGACTTGCATGTATTCAGGGGGACACACACAGGTGTAGTTGCCCAGAGTGTTGTAGCAGGTACCAGGTCCACAGATCCCAATGTGGGTTGTACATTCATCAATATCTGAATGAGGATATGACAAAGTTAAGTTGACACATACACAAAAAAACAGAAATGAGTTGTTAATTTTTCCTTTATAGCTGATCTATACAAGTGGATGGCTGAACACATTTTCCAGTCAATTGTCTTCCAGTTCTTACCCTCACAGATGCGAGTCTCTTCATTGAGGTAATAGCCTGCTGGACACTCGCACTGGAAACTACCGAAGGTGTTAACACAGTTTCCACCCTGGCAGAGACCTGGCAGCTCCTGGCACTCATCAATATCTAGATGATAATTTACATTGTTAGATCCATAGGTGCCAACGGTGTATTGATTTTATGTTAGACTGCATTTTTAGAGTCTGAAACTGAAGTCAATGTTTAGTACTTTGGTGATACAGTAGCCAGAGCTGCTATTGTTGAAGAGAGCTGGACAAATTACCTTCCAGGATGACAGTGATGGGGTTTGGTCTGAATCCTTCTCCTCCAGGACAAAGTGTCTTATATTCCGCTGCAGACGAGACAGAGAGACAAACAGTAAGTCAGTGTGACTCTGCATTTCACAGTGGGGAAAAGAGTCAATAATAAATAACTTTTGCACCAAACGTTATAATTAATTGATAAGTTGAGGTGCTGTGGTGCATACTGGAGTTTGGGGCTGGGCACAGTTCGCAGGGGTTTCCCCAGGCTCCTCCCAAGGAGCAGCAACAGGAGGCGCGGGTTACGCCTACTCCAATCTCTGCACTGCAGGAGATTCCTCCATCGCCGCGTGCAAGGATATCCAGGAAGCAGTTGCCAACACGGGTATCTACGCAAGACACAGCATGACACATTGTCTCATTGTTGTGCTTTAAATGAACAAGGTGTCATTTTCCACAGCTTAAGTCTCATTGCTATTTTTATACTATGTTTTTGTGCATTTTTTTATTTAATTTTTTTAACTAAGTTGTTTCTCTTTTAC